>CM035172.1:106446392-106756455 GCA_020205615.1 Panax quinquefolius
GTGAGTTTCATACTTGCGAATCGGTTACTTTTTAAACCCAAGTCTTTACTTCTTCGGGTATTTTTAGGAGCATTTTTACTTTCTTTGTTGTTTTTTTGTAGGGATAGAGTGTGTGTTTGAGAACAGGGAAATTAGGACAAAATGAGAAAATTCAGTCTAAAGTAAACATGTTTGTTGGGGTGCAGATTTCATGCTCTAAATACTCGTCGGGGTGCATGTTCATTGGGGCGAGAAATCTAAGAGGAAAACTTCG
This sequence comes from Panax quinquefolius, assembly GCA_020205615.1. Lineage (NCBI taxonomy): Eukaryota > Viridiplantae > Streptophyta > Magnoliopsida > Apiales > Araliaceae > Panax > Panax quinquefolius. The sequence continues at coordinate 106,446,646 of CM035172.1, forward strand.
CTGGGGCGAAGTATGCGGCAGACGACTTAAATTTCCTTGTTCGTATATGGTTTTGGAGATTTTTGGGCGTAGATTTGGGACGTGTTTTGGTAAGACAAATGAGGCTTATACAGGGGCAGAGTCGACTTTATAAAAAAGGATTATTCATCATCATTAGGAGGGAGACCTAGTTTGACATCACGAATTATAGATTGGAGAGAGAGGCCAACACGATGAACACAAGGTGAATGTGAGGAAGAGCATCACTTCATACTTATAGATTTTATTCTCTTCCTTCATCGTTAATCTTGTATTCAGGATGTTACTCTTTATGTGGATTTTTGTTGCATATTCAATCACGTTGAACTAATTTTCTATTTAAGTCTACAATAGATCTTTTTGTGTAACGAAGATTGATATGCTTCTATATTAATTCATTGAGACTATTTCCAGATTTGTCTACTATGGTTTATGCTTAATTAATGAATTGCTTAATCACCAATTACTTGATAATACATATGAACTTGAGAGATGGAGTATGGGTTTAGACCTAATCATAGTAACGTGTGATTGTGATTTCTGTATGATGATGGGATTCATCCTTTATGCTTATGATAGAGATATATCTACGCATCGCACATAATCTTGCAAGAACTGGGGCATTTATTACATGTTGCTTAGCATAGTTGCATAATAGATAGGAGTATAGAGTTGGTTGTTAGTTTTGTTTTTGTTTTGATTTTCTTTCATGTTATAAAATTAAAAAAAAATATAAAGCCTTGAAAATCTTAAAAATATGTGTTTAGTTAGTTTCTTTGCATAGTTATTCATATTGCATGTTCCAGCTGTCGGATGATTTGATATTGACTTAGCCCATGATGAGAATTGGAATTGTATAGACATTGAGCAGTCTTGATAATCATTACATGGATGTAACTTCATAGCCTGAAATGAATCTTTGCTTATTTGAAATGGATATAATCGGATAGCACTTAATGATGACTATTTTGATTAACTGAGTTTGAATAATCACATAATGTTTTTCTTGAGGGAAATTTTGGTTTTACTGAAGGAAAAGCGACATACCTGCAGTAATGGCTTGAATGATACAAGAACCTAAGTTTGGGGGGAGGGGGAAAACATGGTCATATATATATCAAAATAAATATATAAAAAATATATATATAAAAAAATAAAAGATAAAAAAATTGAATAAGTACCATGACTAGTTTAGTTTTGTGGCCTTTGTTACTTGAGTAAGTACGCCCTAGGGGGATGTCTTTACACCTAGCGCCCTAAAGCCATCTGGTTTGGGAGTCGTTGGTCGAAAACTCACTAATGGGTAGCACTGAAAAGCCTAAGAGGACTAAGCATTGCACAGTTATGTGGAGAGTACACGCAAGATGGAGGGTAAAATGCACCCGTAATGGAATTAAAGTGAAGTGAACCCTGTGGTAACCCCGAACTTGGAAATTATAGAATTTTAGCCGGAATTTTTTTGTGTTTTGGGTTTTGTTGAGTTAAAACTGTGTTCTCCCTCTAAGAAGAGTATTATGTGCTATATTTCTACTGCAGTTGATTGTCATGGTTATTGCACACACGCACTATATCTGTGATAACAAGTGAATGATTCATTAATGGTTATGGGATATTGATATGTACATGGTAGGATTTACTGTTCACCATTGTTGTAATTTCTTTGAGGCAAATCGGTTGAATATCACACTATTAGACAACTGGATTTGTAGGCATGTAGGTGTCTTGCATTTGCATTTTTGTGTTCGCTTGAGGACAAACAAAGTCTTAAGTTTGGGGGTATTTGATGAGTGGGTTTCATACCTGCGAATCGGTTACTTTTTAAACCTAAGTCATTCCTTCTTTGGGTATTTTTATGAGCATTCTTACTTATTTTTGTTGTTTTTGTGCAGGGATAGAGTGTGCGTATGAGAATAGGGAAATTATGACAAAATGAGAAAAGTTAGCCTAAAGTGAACATGTTCGCCGGGTCACAGATTTCTTGGTCTAAATACTTGACGGGAAGCATATTCGCCGGGGCAAGAAATCTAAGAGGAAAACTTCACCGGGGCGAAGTACGCGGCAGACGGCTTAAAGTTTCCTTGTTTGAATATGATTTTTGAGATTTTTGGGCAATGATTTGGGACACATTTTAGTAAGACAGATGAGGCTTATACAGGGGCAAATTCGACTTTATAAAAAAGGATTATTCATCATCAATAGGAGGGAGACCTAGTTTGACATCACAGATTATAGATTGGAGAGAGGCCGAAACGACGAACACAAGGCGAATGTGAGGAAGAGCAACACTTCATACTTGTAGATTTTATTATTCTGAGGACCCATAATTTTAAACAATATAATTTTTACGAATATTTTTTTTTAATTAATATTGGTATTGATTATCAATATTATGTTAAGTATCTGTGATTTAAGCAGAGCAAGTTGGTCAAACTAATTATTGACTAAGTAATATGAGTGCAATGATGTTAAACAGCTAATGAAAACCTTAACCCTAATTTCTGATAGGATTCGATAGTTAATACAAAGATTGTAATTTTATTAATGAGTATGTGTTAGTACAGTATATACTTAATGATCAAAGGTTGATCAGATAAGGTAAAACCTTAGTAAACCCTAATGATATATTCGAAACCCTAATCTGTGATCAAGAAACCCTAACGAACAATTAGGAACTCTAATTATATTTTGAGAAACCCTAATTTTTGATTCAATAACCCTAAACCCTAAATAACAAAACCTAATTGTGATTATCAAACCCTAAGGGTTAAAATTAAAGGGAATCATGTCAAATGACTAATATACCCTTAAAATCATGTAAGAAATTACCAAAATACCCTTTTAGAGGCGAAATAACTAAAAACCCTTTACTTAAGTTTTAAGTTAAGAGATATTGCCAAATCATGTGACTCATCACATTAGATATCCCATGTGCTAGAAATCTCAGCCAAATCTGATTTTATTTGACACCTTGCAACATCCAAATACATTACATCAAAGATTAGATATAATAGACACTCTAAATTAAGTTCTAACACATTCAAGACATCACATTAAAAGCTTGTTCAAGAGAGGTAGGAACCCTAATTGTTTAATCTTTAAGATAGATGTTGAGTTTTTGTGACAATTTAAATCCATAAGATGTTATTACTATCCGAAAGTTCAACTCTGATCAACCCCGGATCATCACAACTGGGAGTAACAATTTCAACCCTGAAAGAGAACCCCGAAAGACAATCAGAATCAATACCGTATACTACAAACACAACCCGAGAAGACCGATTAATCTCTTGAGATAACCCCGAGGTATCCAGGGGCCTCGGCCCAACCACGGAATAGCCACCAACCTCGGTGATAACCTCCAAGGAATGCAACCCACCAAGATAACCCCAAAATGCTTGTTTCAAATGCCATCTTGTTTCAATCTCCATCGCTTCACTACAACCAACAAGATACACCGTACTAACCCTAAGAATAACATCGGAAGACAGCACACCTCAAAGATGACAATGAGGACCTTCAACAAATGCAGCAGTCCAATCTCAGCGAAGTCTGATCAACGCCTACTTGATCGGCCCAATCCGGCAATAACACCGATGAGGGGCAACATCGCCATCTCGTCCAACACGATGCCACATCTCGTCTCTATGCAACAATGTCCCACAAGGCTAACCAATCCCGAGTGACTATTGTGCGGGGTAACGGATGAAAGTTGAAGCTTAAAGACCGAAGGGCATCGTCCCATCTTCAAAGACTTCGTACAAACTCTATTCTCATGCCATCGTACAACTCTCGACAACGGCGGTCCGAAATAGGTCCTGAATACCTCAAAACGGATGCCCGGATTGCACTTTTCAAAAACCGAGTGAACATTACAGTTCCTGAGTGCACGTACTTCGAGACGACCCGACCCGACCAAACCGGGTCGACCCGACCCGCCTGGGTACACACGGTAGCCGGCCGAGCCATGCAGTACACCTCATGCATATATTGCCTATAAATAGAGGGTTTAGGGTGCTGATTTTTAAGAAAAAAAAGACGGGGAAACCCTGCACAATTTGCTCTGCACTCGCCATACAGTGTATTTTCCCAATTTCAAACACCTGTGAGTTCATATATAGCCTCTTTTGTACCCATAAAAGCCAAGAGTTTACCCACTCTAAAGATATAGAAGCCCTTTTTATCACCAAATTGTAGCCTTCTCCCACACTTTAGAGTCTTTCTCTTCATCTTTGCACACACCCTTCTACACGCTGAGAGTCGTGTTGCTTGCTTTTTTACCCTTGACTTCATCCGTGGTTTCATTCTGGGCCTATATATATATATATATATATATATATATATATCGACTAACATTATCGAAGTTATGCCTCGATTGAGCCTAGACTTCATGATGCGCTTCGCTTTAATATATATATATACTATATATATTATAGATATATATTAATGAGCGTATACTGTCGGACTTTGTTTGATGAGCCTAGACTTCTATTCGCTGCGTTTATTCGCTTATATATATATATATATATATATATATATATATATATATATATATAATATCTGACTTGACTTTGTTCGATGAGCCTGAATTTGGTCCAGTGCGTTTTCGCTCGCTTTTATATATATATATATATATACTTATATATATATTAACTGTGGTTGAACTCGCATTTGATGAGCCTCGGATTTTTACATCCTATATATTTATCGCTTTTATATATATATATATATATATATATATATATATATATATATTCGGATTTTAATCCTGCATTTATTGAGTTCCTTCGTGGCGCTTGATCGCTTTACAACTTTATTTACGTTTTATCCTACCGGAGTTTCCTCCGTATAGGTTGATAGCTTTTAATAGCTTTATTTATATTTCGATCCCCATGGAGGTGCTTCGTGGTTGGTGATCATGTCTCAGATATATATATTACCCGCTTTTATATATATACCGCTTATAGCTTTTATATAAATTGCAATATTCTCAGGCGCCTAGGAATCATGTGATCACAGATTCATCCCATCGATCTAGATTCTTGTTCTCGTGATGGACATTTTCAAATGTAAAAACTGTAAATTATTCTCACGATGTCCGAATTTCCTCGTATGGTTTCCATACCCACGAGGAAGTTGGCATTATTTTTGTATATATTATTTTCATACGGATGCTTCGCGATCCGTCAAATAAAATCAATCCAAATTGATCACTTAATAAAATGGGAGTGTAAAAGGTCTCAATTCCTATTGAGCATCGTCGGTTTGAAAAACCTCTTTTATAAAACATCACTTATATCTTGCTAAAAACTAAATTTATACATAAATTCAAATCTCATGTATATAGGTTCAACGAGGCCTCGCACAACTTTCATATAACAACACATCGACTCACACACACACACACACACACACACTTAGATAATAGTTTCTTGAAAAGAGGCGGTCACCGTGGTAACACGGATGTCTGGGGTGCCTAACACCTTCCCCAAGATAACCAAGTCCCCTGACCTTAAATGAATCTCTTTCCACCGACCAGATATCGTTGTCACATCACGGGGTCAATGTGCAAACCTTTTCCATTGTGTTGGTACAACCATTTAAAAAACCAATCAAGACTCTTAATAATCCCATCATCGACATTATACATGTTTTAACCTTTTTCACTTGTTTTTTCAAACAAATCTCACCTAAACCGAGAACACCAAAGAACAAGTAACTAAAGGGACACCCAAAAATCCCGACGCCGACAAAGGTGGCTACTCACTGGGGACTCCAAGAAGAGGACTTAAGCCGCTTATTTCAATCTTTTCAAAATCAAGTATCTCGCTTGTGTGGATGATGTTGCATTTACATCGATGAATGTGTACGAATGCATGTCTTGTTTGAGCTTAGTGCTTCGCAGATCATATCTCAAGCAGTGATGTTAGTGCTTCGCACTATAAACCGCTTATGATATTAGTGCTTCGCACATGTCATCATTTCATGCGGTGAGACGCGATGTATGTGAATGTATGTGATGTGGTCCTCCACCAGAGGCTATCCCGCTTGTTTTGATTATCGGACTCTCGTGAGAAGACTAATTCTCCGAGGCTCGTGAAAGGCACCACCCAAATTCGCTCCAAATGAAAGACCTGATTAACTTCCCCGCCTAGTAGATTGCGATGATTTGGGAACCTTCATGCCAAAAAAGCCGCGAGAGTAACCTAAGATAGGTCACCGAATAAACCCAAACAAAGGAAAGTCTCTTCATCCTCTCATTTCAAAAATTACTTGTAAACACAAGCATTACTTGTAATTTCATTCCATATCTATCTCCATGTAATGAGAAATATGAAGCAATGTGTCCATATACATACTCCAAATAAATGACACCGTCTGCTTTGCAGATAAAGTTCTTAAAATGGACACATCACATAACATGTCATTATACACCTTCCCTAAGGACTAAACTATGACAGTCTTTCACAGGGAATCAATCGGACCTACTACCCGGTCAAGGTCCAAAAAGGCAACAGGCCTACAGTCAATCAAGTCATCATCCGACCAGACTGAACTTAATCCAGTTTCTCATAAAGAATTCGACGGGTTAAGCAAAGAGATCACAGATTTGGTTGTTCTATTAAAAGAATTACACCAGTCTACATAGGGTCAGAAAATACCCATACATACTGATCCCTCCACACAAGGAGGAATCCCGGCTATTACCGTACCAGAAGCCACAGTTGGATACGACCAACAAAACTCATGATGCTGCCCATTCCACTGGAGATCCAGACAATGGTGACATCAAAAAGAAAGTCCTCCAAATGGAAGAGACCCTTCGCGCTATCAAAGGAATTGGAACACACGGGAGTGTTTCATATGTTGATCTATGTATTTTTCCTGGTGTTCACTATCCAGAAAAATTTAAAACTCCTGACTTTGAAAAATATGACGGGTTAGGGGATCCTTATACACATTTAAAAGTCTTTATTGAGAACTGGATCCTATGCAGAGGATGAAAAACTCGAAATGCAATTATTCCAAAAGAGTCTAACTGAGAAGCCTGCTCATGGTACACAAGATTAGACAACTCCAAAATCCACATACCGGGAAGAGCTAGCACATGCCTTCCTCACTCAATACGCTTTTAAACTCAAATGGCTCCCAATCGGTATCAAATTACCAAGATCAAGAAATAGTCCAACGAGTCTTTCGAGAGTAGTACTGCTCAAAGGTGGAGACGCCTGGTCGCCCAAGTTAGTCCCCGCCATGTCGTAATCGAAATGGTCATGACATTCATGTACATACAAGAAGCTCCTTCTATGAGAGAGAGTTTTAGCCAAGATCGGCAAACCGCTCTCCTAAATGGTTAAACATGGGGAGATGGCTGAAATGGGGTTGAAATCGGAAAGATTCAAGACCTAGCCGCACTCAAAGTCATATTTGATCACATCCAATCTGAAATTATGGGAACAACCCCTGAGGGTCCATAAAAAGAAAGAGGAAGATGTTTCCTCGATACTACAGGGCAAAAAGGCAATCAAAATATGCCTATTCAAAGGAGAAACTACACTCCCTTTCCAAAGACAAAGAGCAAACCCTCCAAAGACTAAAAGGTGGAGAAGTCAAACGCCATCGAGTGTTTACACCCTTAGGGATACCTCGAGAACATTCTTAATCTTCTAACAACACGTAAGAAAATTACGCATCTTCTTCCACCAAATTAAAATTTCTAATGGACGGGGTTTCAATGCTACTAGAAATGTGCTTATCATGCCGGGCACTGGACATGATACTCGTGGATTGTTGGGCATTGAAACACAAGATCCGTGGACCTCGATAGACAACGGGAGAGATCGTAGTCACCAAACCCGATCAACCTCATGTACAAGACAACCCTCTTCCTCAACACAAAGAAGAAGAGGTCAACATGATTAATTGAGCAAAGGACGTAATTCCCACTTCACCGTGATTCCTCCCGCACCCTCAAAGACGGTGATGACAAATGGGATTATGCCAAGTTCCAATTCACAATGGAATGAAAGATCAAAGCTCTTGCAAACAAATTGAGCAATCATGAATCGGTGACTTATCGCATCAAGTAACTCGCCAGTTAATCACCAGAGCATGCCGGTCTCCTACTTATTGTCATGAATATTCCTCGCCACTTTCAAAAAATGAAATGTCGAAGACAAAGTGACGAAGAGAGCAAATGCCAAAGCCCGCCGATTTCGCCAACAAACGAAATTCACCTATTTGGGCCAACCCATGGAGGAAATCCTTCACATTTAATCAATGAAGGAAGGATCGGTTCCTTTCTACCTCCAATCAACCCCCGCTCGGACGACGCAACAACTCTAATGGAGTATGTCAATACCACTCCCGGCCTCGTGGTCACAAAGACGTAAGAATGTTGGGCACTCCGCCACCTTATTCAAAATCTAATCGACAGTGGTGTACTGGGCTTGGCAGATAACGACACTGTGTTACCTGCAAGTGAGAATGCAGGCCCTACTAAGTGGAAAAGCGTGGTAGCAGTTATATCCACTGAAGTTGAAGGGATTAATACTTTGCTCACAACACTGATAATCCAACTCAAAGGAGGAAACAATCCTTTGAAAGTGGCCGCTCCTGAGCCAATCAACTTGCCATGCAGAGCACAATATCCTATTGTTAGCTTGCGCAAGGTTCCGTGGAATTATGGAGAAGGTGAAGGATCCACCTCACATACCACTGCTGCAGTGTCAAAGGAAAAAATCCATCAGATATTCCCCATCGGGTGATGAACCCCACCACCAAATCAAAGGGGAAAATACCCATGGAGAAGATTGAAAAATTCCTCTGCGCTGTGGGTCATAACGAAGCCTTTGTGGTTTTAAGCTTGAAGGAAGCTCCACCACAAATATCAATTTTGGACTTGGTCCTAACCTCTGAGAATCACCGGAAGGTCTTGTTAAAGGTTCTAGAAGAAGCCTATCTCCCGACATCAGTGGATACGGAAAAGTTTCAACATATGGTTGATCACATTTTCAACACTAATGTGATATCCTTCACTGATGATGACATACCGCCCGAAGGGATCGGTCATTGCAAACCGCTGTATTATCATGGGTCTTGTCCTCTCGGATATATGGTAGCTGGAGTCTAAATAGATGGAGGTTCCTCTCTGAATATCTGCCCATATGCCACCTTGGTGAAGATGAATATCAATCTCAACCAAATTCGGAGTAGCCATACTATCATCAAAGCTTTTGATGGAGCCCGCCAGAACTCGATTGAGTAATTGAGCCGCCAATCAAAATTGGCCCTCATACATTCTACGTATCCTTCCATGTGCTCAAGATAGATTCGGGATACAACCTGCTCTTGGGACGACCATGGATCCACATGGCAGGGGCAGTCCCCTCCACCCTTCACCAACAATTGAAGTACATTATCAACAATAGCCTGGTCACGGTCAACGCTGAACCAGAGATTCCTCATCACGGGGACATTCCGTTCATCAATGCCAATGCAGATGTAGAACCAGTCAGTTTTCATGCTTTGGAAATAAGCAACACCCAATACCACGCTATTGGAACACCATTGCCTGAACCTCACATTTCTGCTGAGGTAATGTCAGCCACCCAAGAAATGATGTCGTTGGGTCATAAGCCAGGACAAGGGTTTGGTAAAGATGGCCAGGGTATCCAGTACCCTATTCGATTAACCAAGCAAGTTGGAACAGCTGGACTAGGCTATTCTGCCAGCTCTAGTCACAGGAATCCTCATAAGCATCAGCAGATTCCTTCAACTTCAACCATGTGGCATTTGGCTTCACCTTCAAACTCCGAGTCCGCACAACCTCCAGTAAAGGTGTCAGCCAATGTCATGGCCATGTTATTTCCTAAGCCGAAACCGGTGGAGGAAAAGAAAATTGTTATTCCAGATCCCGCAATAGAATAAGAGGAGCGGAGAATCAAGGAAAACTTTGTCCGAATAATGTCGGGCATGCGCATCATCGTCCATGATGAACATACCAATGAGATACACCCTGCATTTATGATTGCCTCTCGACGTAATGGCCATCATTTGGGACAAGAGGATGATGACAATCCTCCATCATCATCATGGGCCCACCCGGACTTTGCCCTTACCAATTGGGACAACATTCCTTGCTTTGGTCGACGAGGGTAAAGCGGCGTAAACTCTTTCGCCTCAGAGATACAATAATCGCTTACTTTTCTCATACATTATTAGCGGTTTATTTTGCCAATATATGCTAACACCGTATATATCAACACATTTCATATATACTAAGTGAAAGCATATTTTGTTTCGTGACTCAATTTAGATGTGCTCAGTATTTGCCGATGCGATGCCTCTCCTACACAAGGATTGTACCTTTGATGTAGAGATGAATTCAAATTTGATGGATATCTGGATGACATTGAGGTGCCTCCAAAAATTCAGGAATGGGTCAAAGACAAACCCAAACCCAACCTTGATCAAACCACTTCTTTCAATCTCGGAACCTTAGAAAGCCCTAAGTTAATCCAGATTGGTTCAAACCTTACCCCAAACCAACGGAATGATATGGTTACGTTACTAACCCAGTTCCAGGATGTGTTTGCATGGTCTCATGAAGACATGGTGGGTTTGTCCACTGACATTGTCCTTCATCGCCTTCCCATTAAAGAGGGATTTAAGCCAGTCAAGCAGAAACTCAGGCGATTGAAACCTGAGTGGAGTTTAAAGGTGAAAGAAGAAATTGTGAAACAATTTCAGGCTGGCATCATCATGGTGTCTACATATCCTGAATGGATATCCAACATTGTACCCGTGCCTAAACCCGGAGGGAAGGTGCGAGTTTGTGTGGATTATCGGGACTTGAATAAAGCTTGCTTAAAAGATAGCTTTCCCATGCCATTTATCCACATTCTCATTGACAATACTGCGCAATACGACATGTACTCCTTTGCTAATTGCTTTGCGGGGTACCATCAGATCATGGTTGCCGAGGAAGATCGTGAGAAGACTACTTTCATCACTCCTTGGGGAACTTTTTGCTATAGACGGTTGTCATTCGGCCTCATCAATGCCGGAGCTACCTATCAACGAGCTATGATGGCTCTTTTCCACGACTTAATGCATAAAGAGATTGAGATCTATGTGGATGACATCATTGTCAAGTCCCGAAAGGAGGATGACCATCTAGACCATCTCAGAAAGTTGTTCAACAGGTTGCGTAAGTACAACTTGAAGTTGAATCCAATTTAATTGCGCCTTTGGCGTTAAATCGAGCAAGTTGCTAGGATTTCTAGTCACCACAAAGGGATTGAAATGGATCCTACCCAAAATCCAAGCCATCACGAAAATGCCCATTCCTCGACGAGAGAAGAAGAAATACGGGGATTTTTGGGAAGGATCAACTTCATCGCGAGGTTTATCTCCCAACTCACAAAGAACTCCGTGAGCCAATCTTCAAGTTATTAAGGAAGAACTCCTCCATGAAATGGAATGATGAGTGCCGAATGCCTTCCTTACAATCAAGAAACAAATGCCTAGTCAAAGCTCTCGCCTTGGTACCACCACAGGATGATGTTCCCCTGTTCATGTATCTGTCCGTAAGTTACAATGCCATGGGCTGTATGCTGGGACAGAAAGATGATAGAGGCCAAGAACGAGCTATCTATTACCTCAGCAAAAGGTTCAGCAGCAGTGAACACAAGTACACTCTGATCGAGAAGACGTGTTGTGCTTTAGCATGGGCTTCCATGAGGTTACAACATTACCTACATGGTCACACAACCCATCTCATATCCCGCGTGGATCCTCTCAAGTACGTGTTCAACAAACCCATGTTGAATTGCCGGCTGTCCAGATGGCAGTTGATCCTACAACAATTTGACATCGTATATGTGACTCAAAAGTCCATCAAAGGTCAAGGAATCGCAGATCAATCGGCACCGCACCTTCGTGGGATTTCAAACCCTTGAAACATATTTCCCCGATGAAGGAGTAATGACAAGACAAGAACACCATCGATCAAGATACACGCCAATCATGGAGGATGTATTTTGATGGAGCTCAATATATGGAAGGTTCTGAGCCGAGCAATTCTAATATCTCGACGGGGGAGCAGATCCCATTGCCATTCAAATTACGCTTGTCAAAGACCAACAATACTACCGAAAGTATGAAGGTCGTCTCATGGGGTTAAACTTGCCCGCTCAATGGGCATCAAAGTGGTTAATCGTCTTGAGATTCGAGTTGGTAATCGACAATCCACCAGAATCTATCAAACCAAGGAACTACATTTGTTTGCCTTTACCATCTGCGGTTTTGAAAGATGGCTTTGAGTTCAAGAAATCTCCTTTCTACATGTTCCTCGTAATAGGAATGATTTTGCGACGCATTAGCAACTTTGGCCTCCTTGATTCGCATATCGCATAAGGAACACTTGCCAAGCATCACAATTTCCCTGCACAAGGCCCCAGCCTTATGGGAATTACGTTGGAGAAGTATCGGATGAGCTACCTCCCATCCAACCTCCTTGGTATCAGCATATCAAGGAATATCTGCGAGATGGATCTACACCCGCTGAGGCGAGCCCGACTGAGAAAAGGCGGATCCATCGAATTGCTATGAAGTTCTACCTGAGTGGAGATGCGCTCTACAAAAGAGATGCCGGATTAGGTCTCCTCGGATGTTTAGACAAAGATCAAGCCCAGAGGCTTATGGATGAAATCCATGGTGGAGTCTGTGGCCCCCACATGAGTGGCTCCCTCCTTGTCAAGAAGGTCCTCAGGACAGGACATTATTGGCTATCTCTCAAAGCTGATTGCCACGACCACGTCAAAGATGCTATCAGTGCCGAATTCATGGGAATGCTATACACGCCCCTCCACGGGAACTCCACAATATGAGTTCGCCTTGCCCTTCTCAATGTGGGGAATGGACGTTATCGGGCCCATCGAGCCTAAAGCCGAAGAATGGTCACCGATTTATCTTCACCATGATCGACTACTTCACCAAGTGGGTAGAAGCGACCTCCTTCCCTGTGGTTACTAAAGAAGTAATCATTGCTTTCATCGTAAACAATGTCGTTTGTCGATATGGACAACCGTAGGTGATTGTGTCAGACAATGCCAAAAACCTCAACAACAAAATGATGGAGGAATTATGCAGTAAATTCCACATCAAACATCTTAACTCAGTCATCTATCGTCCAAAGATGAATGGTGTTGTTGAAGCGGCTAACAAAAATATCAAGAAGATTATGCAAAAGATGTCCGCCAACCACAAAGATTGGCCTGACCTATTGCCTCTGACTCTGTTAGCCTACAGAACCACAATGCGCATTTCAATCGGGCAACCCCTACGCTTTAACCTATGGGATGGAAGCGGTGCTCCCTATAGAAGTTGAGATGGAATCTCTCAGTGTTGATCGACGCTCAGCTAGATGAAAACCAATGGGTACAAGACAGGTATCACCAATTGTCTCTGATAGACGAAAGGTGAACCGCGACTAGTTTCTATGGTGAGCTATATCAGCAAAGAATCGCTAGATCCTACAACAAAAAAGTCTGGCTACAGAAGTTTAAACAACATGACTTGGTTCTGAACAAGATTCTTGACAACCAAGATCAGGCTAAAGGAAAATTCCCTCCTAACTGGGAAGGCCCGTTTATTGTCAAAGAAGTATTGATAGGAGGCACTCTTAAATTGCAAGAAATAGACGGCAATGAATTTCCACAACTCATCAACTCGGACATCGTGAAACGGTATTACGTCTGAAGTAACCAGCAAACACCTTGGTGCATCATCATCAGGTCACCAGTCATTCCGGTTCTTTAACCCTTTACCACCTAAAACTTATCTACACGTTGCCCCTCAGGGAAACGTACTCTTCAAGCCAACAGCCTGGCTTTCTCCTTTGCACTCATACAACTTAGGTCATCCCACCGCGGATTGAACCTCTTGCGTTTGCAGTTTGGCTACCCATTCTTGGGATCAAACTTTTCACCAGCAGTTTATCCTCAACCTAGGATTAAACTTTCTTTTCCCCGCACTCTGACCTGCACATGGGATTACGCTTTTCTTCTCTCCCTGAGGGGTGAACTACGTCGACCTGATCTCCTCTTCAATAGGAGTACGTAGGCAACCATTTCATATGGTCCGGTCGCAATAAAACAAAACAACAAAAACATTTATGCCCTTACATAAAACAAAAACAACCAAAAACATTCCTACACCATGTCAGCCATATACAACGTTGAACCTCTTACACCAGGTTCGAACTATGCAGACCTTATCTCCTCTTCAATAGGAGTACGTAGGCAGCCATTCATGGTGCGGTCTCACCCCCTACCAAAACACAAACCATTGTCAACGGGTGTTGGGATTCCCTTTCAATCCATTACATTTCATTCGGCTTCAGACCAAAGGGATGGAATTACCTGAACTCCTCCCAAAGAGGAGATTCGGCGACCATCTAAGCTGCGGTCCTACCTCAAAGAGCAATACCAAACCAAAAAGAGGTGGAATTAACTAGGTTTCTCCTAAATAGAAATCTTGGCGACCATCTCATCAGTGCGGTCAATCTCAGAGAGGAAAGCCACACTCCTCTCAACATTTCCATTCAAAAACAAGTCCCAAGACACCAAAGATGGTAGGGATACATAGAACGATGATCCATTCTGAACTATCCAGAGACAGCTCAATGTCCATCCACCAAGGAAGAATTCAGAATTCATCAAGATCACAAGCCCTGAAGCAGCAGGCAAAATATCAAGCAAATAGAAAGGCATATCTAAAAGGGAAGTGATCCAAAAATATATTTTTCCCTGTCATATATAATGTTGTTTGATATATATACAATGTGAACTGTATATGACAAAATGGCTACGCTAGTCTGTGCAGGTGAATACAAGCTCATCTACGGATCAGGGTATATGCGAGCTAGCAAAGACAACACGGCATCATCCCTCTCCGATGAAGGAGGTAAAGTCAGTAGTCTCCTCGGATAAGAATATCCACACGACCAACAGATCTGAGAGCCATCCGCATGCATGATGACCATATGCTCATCGATATAAGTGCTCATCTCTGTGATCATACCAAAGTGGTAAGGGACCTCGTTGCGCAAGATATCTCGTGATGTACCACATCCCGGCGAGATATAGCACTATCCCGCTCAACTATCATCGTGCATCTCGTCTGATCTAGCCTCATCCCGCCAACAACAATGCATCTCTCGCGATCTAATGCCTCGCTTCTCTCTAATAGAGCGGCGTCCCTCACATCAAGAGCAGTCGACATCATAGATCGAATCTAATCTCTCTCAAAGGTCATCAGATGAAGACTCGCTCTAAATATCGTCTTGGAAGTTCGGATCACAAAAGTACCGGTACTAGGAGAATCCGGAAGAAATGTTTGGCAACCCAACAAAGAAGACTTCTCCTCGATGAAGGTATCAATATCCTCCGTAGGCTCTACATCGTCTAACTCAATCTCCCAGATCGCAAATCACTGCAGCAAATAGATAAAACCTCCGTCTCCATCCATGCGAGTACTCTGCGGAATAACCGGGACGACTGGCAGGAAAAGCAGCTAGCTCACGCTGATCCCAGCAAGCGTATACACGAGATCGGTCCTCGGCTGAGAGGTATCGAGAAGTCGAAGCAATGACCGCCGCCCCGAAAGGATGAAAATCTCGAACCGGTCAAACCGCAACATCACGGCCAATGGATGATAAGTCATCACGCCCCTCAAGCCCCGCCCAAAGGAGGGTAATCCATGCCCGAGCATGAGTAATGAAGCTGTATGGTGAGCAAAGCCCCGAGCACAGCAATATGCTAAATGGATCTCTGATATCTGCCAAAAATGCGGACCAGGACTGAGCATCTATACACTCCGATGGCTGAAAGGAATATGACATAGCCACCTCATGGGAGAAGCAATACCCGTGCCGTCTAAGGGTACCAACCGGTCGCAAGTGTGACATAAACCACACATACAACATGACCGAACTCCCAGTAAACACGCCTGACGGGTAAGTACTGCAGTAGGATGCTGATCGCAGGGTCTCTGCCACGATCATAGGTACAATGGTACGACCCTCCCTGAGAGCTCTCACGACCATGATAACTCCTATGTCTATCTCATCCATGTATCGCGGCATATACACGTATGACAGTACACATAGCATCAGTACATCAACTCTGGCCAAACGCCAATGATCCTCCGGCACAGTGAAATCCCCTGAATGTCGTGAGTAGCTATCCTCTATACCAAATCACCATACGTAAAAAAATGTCAAGAGATCATACGTGGCGGATGTCACTCATCCTCGCACCACTCTGCTACTCAATCCTCGTGAGAGTCATGAATCGCTCACTCATGTCTCCCAAAGCCATGTGCACGCAAGGTCTGTCTAGGGGCAGCATCGTCAAACGGGCATACTCCTCCAGAGTAGGGATCAACTCATGGATACCAAAGCGGAATACCTTCCTATCAGGTAGCCAGTGCTCTATCATCCCGTCCACGAATCCTGCAGGAACCTGAAATAACAAAAGGGTCATGGTATGTCATAAAGAATGATCTACAATCATCCCCGTCGGTGGTGACATGTTATCGTACCACGATCTCATACCCAATGCCACCACTGACGGTGGGGTATGATCTATACGGCTAACTGTCGAAGAAGACATCTGTGCGGGCAGTGTCATAAGACCATCCAGGGGTCAATGCCGAATATCTCTGGACATACATACATATGCATAACATGATACATGCATAACAGATAATGGATGGCAATATGATATAGGGAATGAAAAAATGGTGCATACATTCCTAAATATATCATCATCTAATACATCGACTCTATACTGACCTACAAGTACATGAAAATGGGGCACAAACGCCTACTACTAACAGAGAGGCCTATCAAAAGATATAGCGAGAATGGGGAACAACCACCCAATATCTAACAGAGGCCTATCAAAAGATATAACGAGAATATACATCGTAGAGAAGACCGGGTCTCGATGTCCACGCCCTCAATCTCGCCCACCGATGTAACTCCTCCCGAGTCACCGGATCTCTATCAATAGGGATGTCGTGCCTATAAAGGGAGGATCTCAGACAAAAACCAAATGGGTCGTCGAGGGGCCAAACCTATGCCGAAGGAACAAATGTCTCCGCCTCTGCTGGATCTCTGCCCAAATGCCGAATAAATATGTGTGCCTGATCCAACTGCCGGGTCAAGCTATCAATCTGGGTCAGATGAGTCGGAGCTCGGACACAAGCCACCCAATCCGTCATCATCAAAGATCCTGGAACCATGTCCCCCATAAACTGTGTGGCACGGGACTGGGCCCCAATAGTGCGAGGGAGCCACCAGCGCTGGAATATCTCCTGAGTACATGGACCCTCTGATAAATCAAAATCGTCAACTCCCAACAATGGAATATCAATGGCGGGTGACTGTGATACAGGCCAATGACGCCTAACAGGAGGCAAGATCGGTATACGAATCTCCCCTGTGGTGCTCCTAATAAAGACACTTCTCTCTAAATAGAGCTCCCAGCCTCCATCGGTGAAAAGAGGAAATCTCCGGGTGGAAATCAAATACTCTACTCCAGTAGGGTGTCCATCCTCAAAACCGATGATCAAATGATCCCCTGAGTATGGAATCCATGTAATGGCGTCACCACCACCATAAGAACTCCAACACATACGGCAATGAGCGAAGCCCTCAGATACAGGGACCTCTGGCAAAATAGAATGGTGCCATCGTCGTCCTCGTGGATAGGTATCTAAGCCTAACACACTCATAGGATGCAAACATGGAAGCCTCTCATAGGCCCAAAACTGCCAACACAATGGCAAAACATCTGCTATCAGTAAACACTCTTAACCTATGAAAGGAAAAAGACAAGAGAAATACTCACCAGCAGAAATGGGTAAAATCCTAGCCAAGCCTCGGTCAAACCCTGTGAGCGCAGACGCATGCCCCGGAGGAAATAGGCAAAGGTGTAAGAGCCCCAATCATACTCTCCTATATGGTCCACATCGCGTGTGGCGCTGACCAAAGCGAAAGATACCGTGGAAGAGTTATCTACTATGAAACAGCCTCGAATGATCATCAGGAACAATCACCGTAGAACGCGATCCCTGATCCTGACATCATCAGGCATGGGCTCACTCAATAGCCCGCTCATAATATCTATGCTCAAAGGACCTGAACGGATAGTCCTACCTTTGAGCACCCCCGCCGGAACTCCTAACAAGGACTGGACAGTAGTAGGGGTGATATTCGCCATGCAAGGCACTGGCTCCCCTCCAAACTCCATACTTGTGATAAATTGCCAATCCATAGGCGTCATCATCATCTCGCAATCCAGGAGGTGGAGTGATTGAGTCTGATAAAACCATCGCTCAGACAATGCCCTGAGGTAACCCCAGGGACAACGACGGGGAAGGATGGAGAAAAATGCCCCAAATCCCCACTCATTCACTACTGCTTCTATAATCGTGATGAAGCGCCGTACATGGAGTGGATGCTAAACCAGCCTCCCCAGGTCATGTAAAACCTGGAACCTGCATGAAGTGCAGATCAACATCAGAACCCTTTTAATCCTCATCAATAGGAAAGAAGGAAGATAAAATCAAACATCATACCTCATTAGCATGCAAGTACATCGATGGGTGTCTACCCAAATCACCCAGCAACTCTAGGTTCACCACCTGGATGCTCGGAAGCTCCCTACGAGGGATATGTGCAGCAGGAGCGGGATCCTCAATATCCACCTCCTCGTCCTCGACATCTGGAACCTCTACCTGGACGGGATGAATCACAGCCTCCACCAACTGACAAGGTTGTTCGACGAATCTGGGACGAGGCACTTCGAAGCCCTCCGCAGATGCCAAAAGCGGTCCTATAAGAACCGCTTCTACCGATCCGGATCCATAATATCTGGACAACAAATCTCCAAATAACCTCAGAAAGGATGTGGTATTTCCATACCTGGAGCTTTTTAAAATGCATTATATGACTACATGCATGCATGCATTTACTTTGACATATAATAGAGTTAGAATGCATGACTACCCAATGCCTACATTTGAATTTTTTTTTGCCATAGTTCCCTTTGAAAATAGGATTATTCCCATGCACGCAAGCATGTCTAGTTGGCCATTCAGTAGCACACCTGTCCCAAAGTCATATACCTAATATATGCATTAAAAATCAAAATTATCATGCATAAGGCCAACCTCAATGCTAGGAGTATTTTGCCTTTTTACCTTTTTCTCATTGGACCTCAAATAGGACAAAAAATAGCAGAAAAGGGTGCCAATTTGACTGTCTCAGAAGTCAAATTTTTTCACATCGTTATGTTCAGCATGGTTTAATACTAACATTTACTATGTTGAATATTTTTATCAAGTCATTTATGCATACATAATCACTACTATGTGTTTAGATGCATTTCGTGCAATATCTCACAATCTAACGGACAAAAACTGGAAAAAAATACATGCATACGTTACCAGGATAGTGTAGAACACTTGTACGGTGATGTAATTTGCGAGCGCAAATCGAACTCAAAGCAGATCTCAAGATGGCCATAATTTTTTCTAAGCGAAGTTAGTAAGAAAGAAATGAACTGCTGGCGGTGTGTCATTGGATTTATCATCCACGCTGGCGTCAGCAGCTCACCTACTGACTATAGCGGCGTGCACCTACGGATCCTCCATGTGGGTCCCACCCCTCCGGCTCGGTCCAGTTCGAGTTAAAATGGATTTCTTATGGGCTAGAAAGGTCAAATCGGGAATAAAAATGCCACGCGATTGAGCAAAACAACATACAATCCTGGTCTTCTCGGATGAGACTTTGAATCTGCACATCACTCATTGGTAGTCACCAAACACAGGTATACTCTACGATGATGACCTTGTCATCACAAATCACATCCGATACCTTATATGTCCGTCCGATGTCGCCAACTTACCCCACGTGAATCCCCGACGGGTTCTCGAACGTGACTCCCCGACGGGGGTTATAACGTAGATCCCCGGTGGGGGTTACAACACGTTCATCCGTTGCCATGTCCATCAACGAAGGTCAAGCAACCTTGACGTTATTTCAGCCGATGGCAAGTAAACCCATCGAAGCGTTGAGAACCGTTCGATAGTTGCATACGTACTCATGCGTCCCCAGTAGCTCCCCAACGGGGTTACAACGTATAGCTCCGGCAGGAGTAGCTACGCATGCTTGGCCGTTGACTCACATATCAACGAAGGTCAAGCAACCTTGACGTCATTTCAGCCGATAACATTTAACCCTATCAGAGCTATAGAGCTGTTTAAGGTTCTCATACCCAGCTGCTCATATTCCCCAGCGGATCCCCGGCGGGGGTCACAACGCAATGCTCTGTTGATCTACACGTTACCAAAGGTCAAGCAACCTTGACGATCTCCTCATAGAGTTTCAGTCGTTGATTCACACGTCGGCGAAGATCAAGCAACCTTGACAGTATATCCCACAGAATGTTTCAGTCGTTGATTCACACTTCAACGAAGGTCAGGCATCCTTGACAGCATTCGCTGTTGGCAGTAAATCCAACATAATCATGACATATTCTGGCGATACTAACCAGGAAAAGGTCAACATTATCAAAGAGGATAGATGATGGAATATGTTATACACATCCTTAAACAGATCAAGCTTTATCCCCACAGACCTCTTGCACATAAGAGGTATCCCTTCAAGATCGAGTCGTTATCAATAACACGGGAATTTGGTGATAACTCCAACATCAACATCCTAACAGATTCTAACTTACATCGATCCGGTCAAGATTGCCAATCCCTCATGAAGCAACAGGAGCCAAAGAATCATCCCCAAAGATGTTGGGCTACAACCTGCATACACATCATATACATTTGCATCATGTTGCTATCCATAGTACCATGTTTATCTTGTTACGTTTCAAGTGTCTAGGATTCTTTATCCTACCCATGCATCGCCATGCATAAGTATGATAAAGAGGGGCATCAGTAGACACTCGAAATTTTCTATACTACTGTTAATAACATTGCAGGAGGACAGATTCGTCTTTTAAGAGAGAACCCTGAAAGACAATCCAAATCCATACCGGATACTACCGGAAGTTCAGCATCAACCCCGGATCGCAATCTGGGAGTAACAATTTCAACCTCGGATGTAACCCCGAGGCCTGCAGATACAATACCGAAACACACACCGGAGAAGACCGATTAATCTCGGAGATAACCCCGAGGTATCCAGTCTCAGTCCCAACCATGGGAATAGCCACCAACCTTGGTGATAACCCCAAGGAATGCAGTTTCGGAGATAACCCTGGAAATGCTTGTTTCAAATGCCATCGCCTTCAATCTCAGACTCACAACGAGATACACTTTACTCAACCCGATAATAACATCGGGAAGACAGGCACACCTCAAAGATGACAATGAGGACCTTCAACAATCGCAAAGAAATTAATCTCAAATAAGTCCGAGCAACGCTGCTTTTATCACCTTAATCCATGATAACACCAATGAGGGGAAACATCGCCATCTCATCCAACACGATGCCACGTCTCTTCTCTACGCAACAATGTCCCACAAGGCTAACCAATCCCGAGCGACTATTGTGCGGGGTAACGGATGAAAGTTGAAGCTTGAAGACCGGAGGGCATCGTCCCATCTTCAAAGACTTCGTACAAACTCTAATCTCATGCCATCGTATAACTCTCGACAACTGCGGTCCAAAATAGGTCCTGAATACCTCAAAACGGATGCCCGGATTGCACTTCTCAAAAATGTAGTGGACATTATAGTGCTTGAGTGCACGTACTTCGAGACGACCTGACCCGACCAAACCAGATCGACCCGACCCGCCTCTGGTACACATGCGGGTCAGCCGCAGGTACACCTGCGGCACATATTGCCTATAAATAGAGGGCTTGGGGTGCTGATTTTTAAGAGAAAAAGACGGGAAACCACACAACAATTTGCTCTGCACTCGCCCATACAAAGGTATTTTCCCACTTTCAAACACACATGTGAGTTCATATATAGCCTCTTTTGTACCCACAAAAGCCCAAAGTGTTTACCCACTCTAAATATATAGAAGCCCTTTTTTATCGGTCACCGTAAGCCTTCTCCCACACTTTAGAGTCTTTCTCTTCATCTTTGCACACACCCTTCTACACGCTGAGAGTCGTGTTGCTTGCTTTTGCCCGGACTTCGGTCCGTGGTTTCATTCCAATCTATATATATATATATATATATATATATATATATATATATATATATATTTATATTGACAAATATTATCGAGTTATGCCTCGATTGAGCTGAACTTGATGCAGGAGCATTTATTGCTTTAATATATATATACTTATATATATATAACATGCATCATCGGACTTTGTTCGATGAGCCTGAACTTTGATGCAGTGTGTTTACTCGCTTTTATATATATATACACTTATATATATATAACGTGGTCGAACTCGTTCGATGAGCCTAGATTTTACATCCGGTGCATTTCTTCGCTTATATATATATATTCGTCTGACTTTTATTTACGTTTTGTCACTTTGGAGTGTGACGATTTGTTTGTTTGAGTTGTGATTACGGGGATGAAATCCTTTAGAAGGAGGGACGGATGTAACAATCCAAAATTTAAATTGTAATTTTAAATATTTATTGAATTATATAAATATTTAATTGGTGCATTTATTGCTAAATAAATATTTGTTTAATTTGAATTGATTAATTATTTATGTTGTAAATAAATAATTAATGAGTTAAGAAAATTATTATTATATTGATATTTCAAGTTGATGGTTAATTATTTGTATTGAGTTATGTGATTAAATGAATTATTTTATTAATGGTTATTTGAATTAATTAAATTAAATATGAAAGCTTGATTAAATAAAGTGTGACAAATAACTATAGTATAAGGAGTTATTAAAAATAAATTAAAGTAGTTTTAATCTAGTTTTACCCAAACAATGCTTAAGGATATAAATTCTTTAAAATTTAAATGGTTTGCCAAACAAGCCTTATGGCTTTTGATATTTCTAATTTATAAAATAAATAAAATAAAATAAATAATAAATATAATGTATACGTTATTTTGGGTAACTGATGATGGCTATTAAGGCCATATCAGTTTTGTTTTTTTTATATTACACATACTAGTTGCTGGGTTTTGAGATAGTTCAGAGAATAGCAAAGAGAATTGAGAAAAGAGTTTGAGAGATTGATGGAGATTGGTCTTCAACTAACAAAGATTGTATAAGCTAATTGAAGGTATGTTCTACCACTTTGATATTATTTACGAGTATTTCGGTGAAGCTTTGTTATACTCTGTGAATTCTATTTCTTCTATGCTCTGTGAGTTCTTGTTTTTCTTCCGAATTATTGTTATGTAACTAAGTTATGCGGGTTATACATGTTTATAGTTATTAGATATGGTGTTTAAACAATAATCGCATGCAAATTTCGTCTACAGTAGGAAGAAAATTTGTCAGTATATATGTATTCTTGGTATGTTTCCATATGTAATCATGTAAGTACCAATTTTAATGGCCAATTTGGTTGTGAAACTGTAAATTGAAGTTTGTTTATGGTATTTCATTGAGATACGAACGGAACGTAGTTTGAATAGAGTCTTTTGGTCTACTAATGAATTCACAGTGTTTACTATGTTATCAACTATGGAGTTTTAGTTTTTTTTTAAACCGTGTTTTAAAAATTTAAGTTTTTAAAATCTTGGTTTAGTCGTTGTTAATTAGTATCTGAATAATTGGTTATGATTATGGGTAAATTATGTTAGTTGTTCATGTAAATTTAGATGTTAGCAGTATCATTTAGTACAAAATTTAGTTGTTATGTTCTTCGTTGTTGGGTTCTTCGAGTTTGGCTACCAACGTAAATTTCAACGCTTCAATAATCAAAGTTCACGCCCAAATACCAAAAATGGGCCAGTAACTCGTGCCCCCAACGCTGGAACTCGCGCCCCGGCGCTGGTACTCACGCCCCGGCGCCACTGATCCGCGTCCCGGCGCCGGAAAAGTTGTCTGAGTTGGACAGTTTTGACCTCCTGTAGTAAAACAGCCATAACTTTCTCATACGAACTCCGATTGAGTTGATTCAAGATGATCCGAAATGAGGAGGAATAGACCTACAACTTTCATGCTTTAAGTTATTTTATTTGAGGTCTGTAACTGTAGTCAAAATGGTCATATTTAGGACTGTTGTGTATTTGGAGCCAATCGGAGGGTGTCGGGATGCACGAATGCAAGTGAAACCCTTTGTGTATTAGTATAACTTAATGATAACATGTTGTAAGTGTAATAGGATGTTGTATCAAGTTGTTAATGTGAATGTGGTGCAATGACATGATCACTTAAGTAGTTGTAATAAAGCTAAAAAGTAATGTTCATGAAAAGATGTGATGTTGTTTAAACTTAAACTTAGTTAGTAGCTATACTAAGAGTAATAAAGTAACTCATAAAGGTAATGTTAGTGTAACTAATGTGTATTGTCAATACATATGGTATGTGTAGGACTTAGGTTGAACATGAATAGTAATTGTTTAACCTACGCATGAGGCAAGTTCTCTAACTCTACTTTTATAATTGAGCAGCTATCTTTAATAAAGTTTTCTAATATATTATCTTGTTAATTCAAGTACTATTTTCAATTCAATTATAATATAATAATGTAAGTTATTCTGGAGCAAGTTATTCTTGTATTTAACTTGTTGTTTAGCATGCACAACTATATATATATATATACTAATGTCGAACATTTCTATCGCTTGTTACTATGCATGCTTAGTATTCAATTCTAATTAACCTTGGCTTAGTATTGTTCAAGCAAGGTATGCTATAGTTATTCAAATGGTATGCTATTAGATTATTCCTAAAGCATGACTTTAGTTTACTATGATTGATTCAATCACGATTATTCTATAGTATAGTATAATCGTGATTGAAAGCTTATCCAAACCAAACTTACTTTGGTGCGAACTTGTATTCTAAATACTGAGATGAACAACTCTTTTAATAGAGGTTTACGCTTAGCGTTGAAATGGTTGTGCACAATACATTGTACGAAGGGTTGATCCCCCTAAGTACGTGGAGTCCTTATAGTCTTATATCTGTTAAAGTTAAAGTTGAAAGATTACTTATAACTGTGGACATGATTCGTGGTCATTAGACCCTCAATGAATGTTATAATTTTCAGAAAGTTAATAGAATATATTGTTCAGTTCTATTGAGCCTAATATTGGCAATTGTTGTAAAAGTTTAAAGATTTACTTATTGTTATTTCAAGTGGGCCTTGTTTGCTCACTCTTGCCTGTAAAATTTCTTAAAGCTAAAGTTGAAACGGGTGACGTACCTAGTACCAGTAAGGGAAAAGGAAAGATGAATAAATATTGAAGACTTGTAATAGTTTTGATAGTTTACTTTCAGAATTTGTTTTAAAGATTGTAATGAAGTTATTTAATTTTTCCGCATTTGAATGATTGTTGTTAAAGGTTAGATAACCTGGGAGATTTTTATTTAAGTTTAATCCTGTATGGACAGGTTTTCTTTTATTATTCAATTCTATTATGATTGGGTAGTTAGAAATGAATGTTTTGATTACGTGAACACCAAATCTTGAGGTAATGAAGTACCGGGATTTGGGGGTGTCACATGGAGTTTCCTCCGTGGTGGTTGATAGCTTTTAATAGCTTTATTTATATTTCTGATCCCCCATGGAGGTTCTGCGTGGTTGGTGATCATGTATATATATATATATATATATATATATATATATATATATATATATATATATATATATATATATTCTACCGCTTTTATATATATACCGCTTGTTGCTTTTATACAAATTGCAATATTACATGTGCCTAGGAATCATGTGATCACCGATTCATCCCATTGATATAGATTCGGTTCCGTGATGGACATTTTTAGTCAGTAAGCGACTTGTAAATTATTCTGCGATGTCCGAATTTCATCGGATGGTTTCCATACCCACGAGGAAGCTCGGCATTATTTTGTATATTATTTTCATACGGATGCTTCGCGATCCGTCAAATAAAATCAATCCAAATTGATCACTTAATAAAATGGGGAGTGTAAAAGGTCTCAATTCCTATTGAGCATCGTGGTTTGAAAAACCTCTTTTATAAAACATCACTGCCATAGCTTGCTAAAAACTGAATTTTTACATAAATTCAAATCTTGTGTATATAGGTTCGAACGAGGCTTCGCACAACTTTCATATAACAGCACATTGACCCACACACACACACACACACACACTCAGATAATAGTTTCTTGAAAAGAGGCGGTCACCGTGGTAACACGGATGTCGGGGGGTGCCTAACACCTTCCCCCCGTATAACCAAGTCCCCGGAACCTAAATGAATCTCGGTTTCACCGAATCATATATCAGTGTCACATCACTGGGTCAATGTGAAAACCTTTCCCCGGTTGTGTTGGTACACCATTTAAAAAACCAACTGGCTACTCTTAACAGTCCCATCGTCGACATTATACATGTCGGACCTTTTTCACTTGTTTTTTCAAACAAATCTCACCTAAACTGAGAACACCAAAGAACAAGTAACGGAAAGGGACACCCAAAAATTCCGACGTCGACAATGATGTTATATCATAGATCAATAACATCAAAGTGCTCAAAAATCAAGTTTTGAAAAACTGTCAAGAACCCTAAAATATGGCCTGACAGCCATATGTCAGATGCCATAGATTCATATATGTTAATGATTTGGCTTTTCAGATGTATTAGATTTGTAGTATGCTATGAGGGGTGTAATCTGGAAGTGGAATCATGGTCATATCATGTCCAGATTCCAAGATATTAATGGTCAAAGTGGGTTGACTGACCATGACTTTGTTTTTCTGGATAACCCAGAAAATTTCTAGGTTGGTCTGACAACCTTTTGTTGAGTCCAAATCTTTCTTATGTTATGTGTTTAGGTTCTGTAGATGTATTAATGGTATACTCTGGTATATAGACTATAGATTTATGGCCTTAGATCACTTAAACAACAAACATGATCAAAGTAGTGAGCAGTCAAAGTGAGTTGACCGAGCACGATTTTGGTTTTCTGGAATTTCCAGAAAACTCAAGAACACAGTTTCTGACAAAGTTTGACCAGCTCAGATCTTGTGATTATGATGTAGTTAGGTTACCTAAGTGTAGTGATGTTATTCTTTGACATGAGGACTACAAGATCTGACCACTTAATCACCTTAACAATGACCAGAACTCGATTGAATCAAGGCACAATGTAGCTATCAAGCACTTTCTGGGTTTCTGATTGAAGCTACGGAATAGAGTTTTATTGAAAATTAAACTCGTTAATTATCTGATAGGGTGACCAGGACACAGAATTAGTACCGAGGTCCAACCAGATTGACATAACTAGACCATATAAGTGTTAGTATAGGTTCAAAACACTGTTCTGAACAGTTTTTGAGCTATGTCTTAGCTAATTGTTTTGGCGAGACGAATATTTATTGAAACTTGATATGTTGAACTCAATTGTTATTGAAGGATCAATGCCAATTATTTCGGCTAGATCGATGTAGGTAGTAGAGATTGAAATCATAGTATTTCTTTAAATCTAAACTGTATTGTTGTGATACAAATTCTTGATGTAAGACTGAGATGAACACCCCTTATATAAAGGGGACTTTGTGGTCGGATATACGGTAGTTGCGCGAGCTTGAGTATTATGCATAATATTGGGTACAACGAAGCTGATCAATTTGTGTACTTGCGGAGGTGTATGATTTAATCTTTATGGTTATCTGATACGTCTGGGTAATTCAGAGTTGAATCTTTGATAATTACTCGAGAAGTTCAAGATCCATTGTGATCACTGTACATAAAATTTGGAAATTTTCCACTTTGTTATTCCGTAGTATTATCTCTTGAAAATCGATTGAATATTATTAAAACTTTGAATGTGTTTTACTCTTTTGTCATTGAATTATTGTTTAGCATGAAATTTGATAAAGTCTTATTTTTGACTAACGATTTGTTCAGCTAATTCATAGCCCTTTGAACTTTCGTGAAATTCTATCGAATCGATAGTCTATTATTCTTGATTCATATCCTTTATTACATGTTTTAACTTGCGGAGTAAACTCGTTGCTCACCCTTTCTTAAATATAATATTTCAGCTAAAAACAAAGTAGTAGGAGGGTCAGAGAGAGACAAAGGAAATGCCAAAGTGCATGAGTAGTTTTTATAAACTTTACTTATTATGTTGTTTTATGTAAACACTTTTGTATAATTGAAGGTATGTTTGTTATGTTAGGATTAGAAAACCTGGGATTATGTTCTTAAGGATATTACTTAATGATATGTATGATGTTATTCATAAATGAATGGGTAGTTAGATGTTATTTATATGATGGATTGTGAGCACTAAACCTGGGGGTAAACTGTGCAAACGAGTTTGCTATGGTAGGAGTAGGGCCAAACGGCTGGGTTTTAAGCGGGCTTTGAAAAATGTAAGCCCAAAGCTTGCTTTTTTAGCCGTAGAGGTGTTTTATGCCTATTTTTTGACATTTTTTTGGGCTTAACCCAAACAGGTCGGGCTGGGTCGGGCCAAAACGGTATGGGTTTCTGTGGACTGAAAAAATGCGGCCTAAGGCCCGCTTTTGGCGGTCGACCTCAGAGCTTTGGGCTTCTGCTTTTCTGATCACCGGGGGTCGTGTAACCCGAATTTGGGGGCGTCATATGTTGGTATCAAATGTGTAGGTTATAAACCTTAAGTGGGGGGAAAACCCTAGGATTATAAACATAAGCAAGATAGAGGAGACTCATTTAGAGTTCTAAGTGAAGGATTGACGAAGTGCATCAATAGTAAGATGTCTGGACTCATAGTATTTATGAATTTCGTACTGATGATATACTAATCAAAGTTGTTTAAAACTGATTGTAGGATGTCAGGAGATGATGAAATGAGTAAGGAGGTGTTGGCAGCTGTTGCACCAATGCCATTAGCCGAGGTGCCAGCTCTGTGACAACCCAAGA
Organism: Panax quinquefolius; assembly: GCA_020205615.1. Classification (NCBI taxonomy): domain Eukaryota; kingdom Viridiplantae; phylum Streptophyta; class Magnoliopsida; order Apiales; family Araliaceae; genus Panax; species Panax quinquefolius. The sequence continues at coordinate 106,475,761 of CM035172.1, forward strand.
ATTTAGATAATTTATTAAAATCTTAAAAGATTGAAATAAGGTTAAATAATAAACCTAGACAGAAAATAAGTGTATGGATTTGACATTTTTGGGAATGAATTTTGAGGATTTTAAAAATAATTTGTGGTGAATTATTCAGAATTAAGGGTATAAGTGTATATGAATATTATGTGTTTGCTTTTATTTGTTTATTATATAAACAAATAAAAGAAACTAAAATAATCTAATTAAATATTAGGAATGAAAAATTGAATAACTTAAAGGTTATGGTATGGGAGAATTTTAGTATTTAAAATATGTACTAACCTAAGAGATTTATTTTACTATCTCAATTTATTATTTATTTTAAACTTAATTAAGAATTGGGTTATAGAATTAAATGTCCATGAGTAATTATTTAAATTCCAAATGAGTGGAATAGAAACCCTAATTAAATAATTATGGTAAGATAAAATTTTGGTATTGGATCATTTGTATTTTACATGGCCCCAACTATTTAATTTGAGATCCCAAATCAATTAAATGGATGGCCCAACATCACCCCAAAATTTGGTGGATTTTCTAGATAATAAAGTAAGCAAAATAAAGTAAATAAAATAAATTTAAAAAATGGGCTAATGTTAGGATAAAGTGGCAGATGAGGAAGGAAGTGATTTGGTGGAGATTGTAAGCACATGGTTAATTCATTTGACAATATTTGTTCAAACAACTCCATACCATGTGTCACTCTCCAATTTAAGCCTTATTATCTTAACTAGATTTGAAAGCAAGATGAGGATTGTGGGAGATTTATAAGAGATATACACTATATATATATATACATTTTAATTGTCTATATATACTCCTAAACTATTTTGCAAATAAACATTACTTCCTATTTCTAAATTAACTAACAAAAGAGAGAAAGAAAGAAAATCAAGAGAGAGAGAGGGATGAGGCCATTTTCGGCAACCAATTGAGAGGAAGGGGATGAGAAATGTTTCTCATACATCCCAAAGTTTATCTCTTATTTTGAAGAAGGAAGATAACACAAGAAATAGGTATAATAACTACACCCTAATAACTTAGTTTATGCAATTTATTTGGTTGTTTAAATTGAAATCACGAGTCTATGTTTCTAAACCTAAAAACCATGAATATACTTGTTAATGAGTGTTTCATGTTTAGATATACTCATATTGGGTGTTATTTTAGTTGGAAATCAAGAGTAAAGAAAAGTGATTTTTCTAGTTTATAAACCATAAAAATTTTATGTACTTTGGATTTTCACCGTTTTGATCTACACCTTCTTTTTGCGATCCGTCAAAGAGAGGTGCTAGATATATAATTTATCTAATAAACCCAAGTGTTGGCACTAAAAAATGTTGAGTACACAATCTGTAGTGACTATTTTAGCACAAACGTTTCGTGTCTAGAGAGAAAAGAAGACTATTTTTGGACAGTCAAACGTACGGGTTGTTTCGTCATTTTTTGGACATTCAAAAATTCTGGAAAATTTGGGAGGATACTATGATAAGGTTTCTAACATATCCAAGTGGAATTAATGAAAAGGAATTGTCAATTTCCGTATGGATTATTTTTAACAAAGTAGAAAAAAGTGAAAAAAAACATACTGCACAGAAACTATTAGGGGCATTTTCGGCAACGTATTTAATGAAATAAATTCCGGGCTTTTGGGACATGAAAATATATTGTATAAAGTAGCTCCTGTCCAAAAATGAGCTCATTCCGACTTAAAATGACCAAGTTATGACTATTTAAATTTTTGTGATTTTTTGACAAAAACGACTATAACCAGAGTTCTATAACTCCGATGGCTACGAAATTTAAACTAGAGGCTCAAGTTAACATGTATAAGATTGTATCAAGAGATGGGAATTTCTAGAGTTAAGCGTGATGTGGCTAAATTCTTAAGCTACACGCTATAAATGATTTTTGAAAAATACTAAAGGAAGTTGGAAAATTGTGGAAAAATACTTTTTGTGTATGAAATATATGTATATATGTTTAGACAAAGAATATAAAAATAATAAGCTGATTTGGTATTTTCGTGAATAGGATATGGAATCCACCTTGCTGGATTGAATAATTTATTAATCTAGTTTGCTGGATTGAAAAGCAGTTTACTGAATTGAAAATATGTTGAATCCAGCTTGCTGGATTGTAATCTAGTTGCTGGATTTGGAATCCGGTTTCTTTGGATTGCGTATTTGATTTGCTAGATTGGTCATCTAGATCTTTGGATTTGGAATCCGTGTTCTTTGGATTTGGAATTCAGTTCTTTGAATTACAATCAGGTTCTTTGGATTGTTATTTTATTTATTAGATGTTAAAGAAGAACTTATAATATATAAGATTAAAGTATTTAAATCATATAAATATGATAGTAATGATTGAAAAATCATGATAAATGATAATTATTATGTAAAAATTATTATGAGACTTGGAAAAATTATTTTGATTGATAATATAATTATCTAAGATAATTGTTAAGTGTTTAGGCAGAGTTTAATTGAACTTGAACTCGATAATTATCCGACTAGGCTGTCGGAATGTCGGAATTATGTCAGATTCAACTCAGACTGAAATAGTTTGACTTGAGATTAGGTCTTATATGTGTTATAGACTGATAGGATTATGTGATAATGTGTTTAGGTTATTTTAAATATTGTGATACTATTATTCTAATTTGTAGATCAATATTATTTATAATAGGTCTTCACGCAAAGCTAAATAAATTGCATAATAGTAATCGACCGAACATGCAAGTTTTCTATAACTCGACCCTGAGTTATGATTATTCAAATATGCTTGTGGTTAATCACTACTGATTATACCATGTCTATAAATTATTGATTCACACTCTGTGCACATTGCATGTTTTCATCAGGTATGAAAGGTTGATCACCTTCATTACCATTCTGTCCAGATATAGTTATTCATATTCAATGTTCGTTTAGCTATAAAAATTTGTTCATGCTAGTTCACAATTATATTGTAGAATTTTAGCCAGCTTATTGTTTAATTCTTTCCATCATGATATATCTTTAATTTATTAAACTTAAACTTGCTGGGCAAACTTGTTGTTCACCCTTGCTATATCATGATAAACATTGCAGATTAGAACAGATACGTCGGATACAAGGAAAGGTCACAGACAAGTCCATCTTGGAATTATATATGCAACTAAAATTTGTAACAGTAATGTATAATAATAAAATTGTATGTCAATTAGGTTGTGAATTGTGTGTACAAGTTAAGGTTACTCGACCTTGGGGATAATGTGTAAAGTTATTGTATAAACAATATATGTTTATATCTTCCGCAAAAGTTATAGAATGATTGTACCAGATCTGAGGTGATTTGGGACCCAGATCTGTGGCTTTCACAGTTGATATCAAAGTTGTAGGTTATAAACCTTAGGTAGGGTTACATGAGACTAATAACCGCAGTGATTAGGATAAGTACTAACTCAAATAGAGTTAGTGGGTTGGTAAGATTCAATGACGAATCTCGGCGAGATATAAAGATACGGAGTTACCTAACTTTGATAATAAACATGAAAAGTAGTGATAAATAGATAGAGTCTAAAAGACTAAAAGTACAGGAGCAGGAGATCATAAAATAAAATGAGCATAGAATATAGAAATGAATCATAATATATACGATGAGATCACCCTGTGATCGGATAAGTTTGTTGTGACGCCCCCAAAATAGGTATACAACACCCATTCTGAGTCGCCAAATACATGGTACAGAAATAACTACAACTTTATTAATACAACTGTCGTGCAAAATACGACAACACTTAAACTGTGAGTTTAAATAAAAATATTGTCATCTAGACAATATCCACACTCAAATAAGTCCTCATTACAATTATTGATACACTATTATAAAAAATAGTGAGGACTACTAAAACAACTTCTAGAACCATCATTTCACACCCCGACTAGTACTCGCTACATTCTCGCCTCCTGAGAAGAAAAATGGAACAAAAAGGAAAATGGTGAGCTCAACTAGCCCAGTAAAGAACATTACGACTAAGATAACATAGAACAAATTATCGTTAGTCCTCAACAGGAAAAAATCTAATAGAATACAATAGACAACCAGTTTTAAATCAATATTCACAGCGGAAATAATAATTCATTAGAAGAGTTAAGTAGAGAATGAAATCTACTATCTTCTATATATGAATTTAAAAGTTCATCGTCGATATTTTATCCCTCTAACATCAATCAATATATATCCGAATCAAATATTCATCTTTTTACTGAGGCCAAAGATATTCATCAATTGGTCATGTTCATCTAAACACTTGTTCATCTTTGCACTACGGGCCAAAGATATTCATTAGAAATCATTCATCTTTGCACTACAGGCCAAAGATATTCAGTAATATCATCATTTAGGACTGAGGATGATGAAAAATATTTTAAAGGAAACGAATCCAGTGAAACAAAATAACAAATATTAAGGATTCGTATTTCGGTTTATCCATGTCCAAAAATACCTCATAAATAATCATAGTGGAGTAAAATTCAACAATGATCAAAACATGGATACAATCAAAGCTAGTATCCATAATAGATATTTTGGAGGAAAAATAAAAACAATATTTTTTACGTGAATAGTGTCAAATGATTAAGTGAATAATTATGTCAGATACGTGAATAGTAACTCCAACACTAAAAGACAAGAATTTCACAAGAAAAATCTTACCAATATTCCGGCATAATGATATTGAAAGAAATAATATCATTTAAAAAAAATAATAATATCCCTTGACTCGAAAAGACAGTACTTCTGACTGGAATACAGGATATAGAGCTGAAAGGAACTTACACTGTATAGCAACACTCAAAGTCTTAAAATACTCATAAGAATACGTTTGATAATATAGAAAAAGAAAGAGAGAGAAAACTTCAGTTTCAGGTGTGTTTTTCAATTCTAACCTAAGCACCCTATTTATAGGAAAATGCTTAGAACACCAAAGATGAAAATTTAATAAAATATTAATATATATTTATTAAATTCTTACGCACACATAATCTGACTCAAAACATCAGCCACCAAGAGTGACTCACCTCACCAAAATAAAAAAAAATGTTTTTCTTATTAAAAATATTTAAAACTTCAAAAATCAATTTTCTGAAATTTCAGAACTTCAATAATTCATAATAAATAGCCCTTTTGTCAGAAAAATTCGAACCATATCTCTTTTCTATAGGAAATTCCATTATCTACAACTTTGCAGAAGAAAGTTTTTCCAAATTCCAAATAGAAATTGACCGAAATCCATATACGGACGATTTTACAGGCTATAATCAAATTTCAGTTAAGAAATAGGCCCACAGACATGTTTAACATGTTTTAAATAACTTTTGCAACAAAAATACCATTCCTCCTCATATATTCATATATCCCACATTCATTGTAAAAATATCACCATTATTATATTATTAAAATATAATAATATATTTAAATGAATTATTTTATAAAATAAAATATCAATTTTTTTCAACAATTGTTACTTTAAAATTTTCTCCATCTATATCCACATAAAATTAATATTTTTCTTATCATATAAATCAATAATTAATTATTCACAAATAATATTACAGAATCATGTACACGGCAACTGCAGTTCCCCAGAAAGAGGGGCTTTCGATAAGAATTTCTCTCTTCTTGCGCCGATTAGGTGACCAAACCTCTCCTTAGATAGAACTTTCTAGACATTGCCAATAATGTTATCTAGTAATATTATTAAAATAATATGAATCATTGATCTGATAATGGGAAATATTGTGTAGTGACAATTATTAAAACAACAATAATATAAAATTTCAACGTAGCAATGATTGAATCAATAAAATAAATTATTGAACAGTAATTACTGTAACAATTATTGAGTAGTGCCTTCTTACGTAAGAATCAATAATTGGTGCAATACCATGTGCTACTGTGCAACAACGCATATTACTGTGTTTTAAACACCGGGTATTCCAACAGTATTAATGGTAACAACTACGTCGTTATTTATAAACAACTTATACTTCTCGTTTTCTTCATCCAATCGCTTTTCGTTATGGGGCCCACAAAAGACTGCGCCGTCGTACGAATATTCCCCGACAGGAAGAATATTTCACGACCAAACGAATATTCCCCGACAATAATGAATATTTTATAACCACTTGCTTATTTGAAATATTTGCGCATTTTACCCATAACTAACCACATTAATCAATTCAACCCTTACTATTTCAAAATAATAAATAGAGAAATTCAATTTCATTTATAATAAGTTGGGGTCTTACAGTTATAGTAGTGAGAAGGATCAATCAAATGATTGAAAAGTTTACAGCAAGATTGATGTGTGTCAGTTGTACTATGAATTGTTACGAATTCAGGAAAGGACTATGAATACGGATTAAACAAAATTCATATTAAGAATGGAGTTATGATTAGGAGGGGATTTCAATTGAGGACTTATATCAGCAGCTGAGTTGTAAGACCACAACTTTTATAAATAAAGATGAATTTTCTATAAATATCATTTTTGAATATTATGGGGTAAATTTGATATAATGTTATAGTTGTGGGTAATATTTATAAATTTTGCAAAGTACGCAAGTTGTTAAATAAAATTCGATTGGTCGGGGAATATTCATTTTAACAGGGAATATTCGTGCAACGGCACAATCATTGGTGGACCCCACAATGGAATTATTGTCGGATTGAGAAAAAGACAAAAAATACTTTATGAAAATAACGGCGGAAGATTTACATTGTTAATCGTTGAAACACCCGGTGTTAAAAGTGCTGATGTCTGGCGTAGTTGCATAGTAGCACACCAGTATTGATTATTGATGCTTACGTGAGAAGTCACTATGTTTTGTTCAATTATTGCTATAGTAATTGCTGCATAGTATCTCACGTTATTTGATTCAATTATTGTCAATATTTTATATATTATTAAATAAATAATTGAGACGACAAAGTTATTAATATTATTATTTACAATATTAACGATTTCTAGAAGTTCTGTCAAGGAGAGGTTTGGTCACCTAATTGCGCCAATAGGGAGAAATCCTTATTGGAAAGGCCCCTCATTCCTGGGAACGACCTGGTCGATTAATATTGTGAATTATAATAATGATGATAAATGTTGTTAAAAATATTGAGTATTTATTTGGACTCTCATTTACCCATTTTTTAAAATAATCGGTAGAAGATTATTCAGTATATATATTATATGGGATCCACCTATGATGGTGATATGTTGGTGGAGGAAACATGCGGGGCCATGTTGGAAGAAAAGAAAAAAATGTGTGGGGATGAGGGGAAGAAAAATGGGGATGGGGGAAAGAAAAATGAGATGGAGGGAGAAAGAAAGAATTGGACGGGAGGGTGTATTAATATTATTATATATATACATATAAACATGTGGGTGTAATATATATATATATATATATATGTTATATGCCATGCCGTATAAGGCATGGTAGATATTATTTATTTATATATATATATATATTATATTTTATTTAAAAGATTTTGCTTTAAATATGGACCGTCCGATTAAAAGTAAATCAATCTGGACCGTTCATGATTAAGTTACTATGCAGTCCATTTTTCTATAAATAGAAACTCATTCCTTCATTATTTCTTACGAATTCACTGAAACTCTAGAGAGAGAAATTATAGAGAAGCTATAGAAAAGTATTCTGCTCCTTCCCTACCCTTATATTCAATTTCTTTTACGGTAAGGGGTATTATTTCTTTTGTATTCATGAAGAGAACTTTTGTTATTCCATTCTTTATTATTTCTTTGGAATAACCAAATATAATGCGACTACCCTATACTTGGTGGCATTCTTCTATTATTCCGTCTTTATTATTATTTTGTTGGAATATCCTGTCTGTGCGTTTACGCCGGACCTGGTTCCATCTTTATTATTATTCTATTGGAATATCCTCATGCGTGCGTTTACGCGGACCTAGTTCCATCTTTATTATTATTCATTGGAATATCATGTTCAGACGCTTACGTTCTGACGGACCGGTTCCGCTCTTTAATATTCTGTTGGAACATCATGTCGGTGCAAATTTCGCCTGACCTGGTTCCGTTACTTTTGAATCTATTGGAATAACTTGTCTATGCTAAGTATGGCATGCATGGTGATTTCTTTTGTTATTCCATTCGTTATTATACTCAATTGGTTAAAGTTTTGACTTTTATACTCAATGAAATTAGTGGAATATCGTTGACAGTTGCGCTTCATCCAGTATCTTTTCATGGAAATATTCTTCTGAGCATTCTTGAATTTTACTCTACAAAGCAATATCATGTTGACAATTTGGACGTTATTGGTTCAGGGATAAATTAATTCTTGAACTTGTTTTATTGAATTCTTATATCATTGTCATCATCCTCATGTTTATATTATGTTGAAAGTCATATGTGGCCTGTAGTACATAGATGGACTTGGTATGATTATGACCAGGGATTATTCGATTGTAATCATGACCGTAATGTTACAAATGATGTGGAAAAAGTCCTCATTGGCCCGTAGTGCATTGATGGATAGTTGTTGGCATGATCATGACCATTAATGCATACATAAAATATTCTTGGCCTGTAGTGCATGGATAATTGTGGTTGTGATACTAAAGAATATCCTTGGCCATAGTACAGGGGTGATTCGATGATGTGGATTATTTATTAAGCTGAGTCCTAGCGATAAAAGTCATGAAAATCATTTAAATCATAGAAGATAGTAGATTTTATTCTCTACTTGACTCTTCTAATGGATTGCTTGTTCCGCTGCAGTTAAACTTGATGTTTGTTATATTGTATCAGTTTAACACTGTTTAAGGCTAATGATAATTTATTCTGCATTATCTTAGTCATAATATTTCTTACTGGGCTAGTTGAGCTCACTCTTTCTTTCACTGTTCTCTTCAGGAAATGAGAATATAGCTGGGACGAGTCGTGGAACGGAGTGATGGACCAGATGATAGTATTAGTAGTCCTCACTATTCTGTTAAATAGTGTGACAATAAATGTAATGAGGACCCCATTGAGTTTGTATATTGTCTAGATGACAATATTTATATTAAACTCACAGCATATGTTTAGTCGTATTTTACACGACTGTTGTATAATTAAGTTGTATTTGAATTTTGTACGATGTATTTGGTGACTCAAGATGGGTGATGTATACCTATTTTGGGGGCGTCACAGTTGGTATCAAAGCTTAAGGATATGATCTCTGGCTAAGATATGAGAATAGAACTAGGAGGGGAGAGACGGAGAATTCCTTCGCTAGTATGACCTACCTAAGTTTTTTTTTGTATTTAATTGGTCGGTCAGAATATAGGGATAATATGTTAAATGTCAATTAACCTCTTGTTTTGTGGCAATATCTAAAAATGACATCCGAGAATGTTGAGAATAGCAATGGAGCACAGGCGACCGTTGATTCACCACATATCAATAATCCTCATGGAAACAACAACACTGACCAAATGATGAATGATGGAATGTTCAGAGGCTTTATGCAATTCATGCAACTGCAGGCGAGAGCGGCTCCTATCCAAAATGTAGGTGGAAACACTGAAAACTCTCGGACGGTCATCGCTAAACAGTTCAAGGACCTGGGACCATCGGAGTTTATTGGAGAGCAAAAACCACTTAAGGCGAAAGCATGGATAAAGCAGATCACCAAGATATTTGATGTCTTAGGATGCTCCGAGGAGCAAAAGGTTCCCTTTGCCGCCTTTATGTTGCGAGGAGAGGAAGATTACTGGTGGGAATCGGTAAAGCGTACTCAACCTGCCGCACTGAAAATGTCTTGGGAGTAGTTCCAAGAACTATTTAACGACAAGTACTTTCCCGAAAGTATTCGTCATATGAAGGAGGTGGAGTTCATCAAGTTGGAGTAGAATAACATGACCGTGTCGCAGTATGAAGCAAAGTTTGCCGAGTTGTCTCAGTTTGCATCCCATTTGGTGGATAATGAAGAGAGAATGACACAAATGTTTTTAAGAGGTTTAAAGTCGGAGATACGTCAACATCTTATTTCTCATAAACTGTGTTCGTATTCAGATGTTGTAAATAAGGGCTCAGTTAGTAGATCATGATAATGAGTCAACGCAACCAAAAGAGAGCAGGCGGCAAAATGATAATACCAATGAGAGTAGTCATCGAAGCGGTGACAACAAGCGTGGAGGGAATCAACAGGCCAGAAGTGGTAACCACTTCGGTGGTAATCAGGGCCAAAACAATAAGAATGGACATTTCAAGAAGAGGAGATTCAACAATGATGGAAAGATGTCAGCACCAACACCCGTTGTTAAGGAAGGAGAAAGACCACCTATCATATGCTTCAAATGCGAGGAGAGGGACACATCATCAAAACGCTGATGCAGGTCAAAAGTGTTATAATTGTGGAAGAGAAGGTCACTTATCCCGATTTTGTCGTTCACCAAAAACAAGTTCATCCAGGATGGAGGCACCAAAGGCCGTCCCAGAAAAGTCAAAGCCGGTAGTGCAAGGGAGAGCATTTGTTGTGACTTCCCAGAAAGAAAGGAACCCGAATGAGGTCATCACGGGTAAGCTTATCATAAACTCTAGCGAAGTCTATACTTTATTTGATACCGGTTCTACCTATTCTTTTATTTCTCCTACTTGCGCTCAACGATTAAATTTGATTCCGGAGAAATTAGACTTTGACTTATCTGTGGAAACTCCATTGGGAGAAACCTTCATTACATCCACTGTTTATAATTCTTATTTGGTTCAAATCGGTACCCTCATATTACCTGTCGATCTTATTTAATTGAAAATACTTGCATTTGACGTGATTCTAGGGATTGATTGGTTAACTACTTATCATGCAAAAATTGATTGTTTTCGTAAGGTTGTTAGCTTTCATATTCCTAATCAACCTATTATGCGAATTCAAGCGACCAAACCATTAAAATTAATCACGGTCATCTCAAGCCATAAAGCTATTCGTTTATTGAAAAACGGATGTCAAGCTTTCTTAGCTCATGTCACGGATCTAAACAAAAATACGTCAGCTTTGAATAATATTTCTATTGTTAATAAATTCCCTGATGTATTCCCTGAAGAACTCCCTGGCCTACCCTAGAGCGTGAAATTGAATTTTGTATCGACCTTGAACACGGTACAAAACCCATTTCCAAAGCCCCATATCGAATGGCTCCTATTGAACTTTAGGAGTTAAAGACCCAACTACAGGAATTGTTAGACATTTGCTTTATTCGTCCTAGTACTTCTCCTTGGGGTGCTCCTGTTCTATTCGTGAAGAAGAAAGATGGGAGTATGCGACTTTGTATTGATTATCGGGAGTTGAATCATGTCACCATCAAAAATAGGTACCCATTGCCACGTATTGATGACCTGTTTGACCAGTTGCAAGGAGCTAAATTCTTTTCAAAGATTGATCTTCGTTTCAGATATCACCAATTGAAGATTAGAACAGATGACATTCCAAAGACAACTTTCAAAACTCGGTACGGGCATTATGAATTCCTAGTCATGTCCTTTGGATTGACTAATGCTCCTGATGCCTTCATGGATATGATGAACCGAGTATTCAAGGAATATTTAGATCACTTTGTGGTCGTCTTTATTGATGACATCCTTATTTATTCCAAAAGCCACGAAGATCATGAGCAACACTTAAGGCTAACACTCCAAAAGCTTCGTGAATACAAGCTTTATGCCAAGTTGAAGAAATGTGAGTTCTGGCTTGAGGAAGTAGCATTCCTTAGGCACGTAGTATCAAGTCATGGAATATCTGTTGACCTGGCAAAGATTGAAGCAATTCAAAGCTGGGATCAACCTAAATCAATGAACGAAGTACGTAGCTTTCTCGGTTTAGCTGGTTGTTATTGGAGATTCGTGGAAGGATTTTCTCGAATTACTACTCCATTAACTCAGCTGACTCGGAAAGATACAAAGTTCGGTTGGAACGAAGAATGTGAGAAGAGTTTTTAAGAACTCAAGAGGAGACTCATTTCAAAGACTGCTCGACAATACCATCCGCCTCGGAGGATTTGTCATCTACAAGGATGATGCTTCTGCAAAGGGTTGGGATGTGTTCTCATGCAACATGGAAAAGTCATAGCCTATGCCTTAAGACAACTCAAAGAATATGAGAGGAATTATCCTACTCATGATCTAGAGTTGGCAGCTATTGTCTTCGCACTAAAGATTTGGAGGCATTACTTGTATGGGGAGAAGGTGGAGATCTTTACGGATTATAAAAGTCTCAAATATTTCTTCACTCAAAAGGAACTCAACATGCGACAACGATGTTGGCTTGAACTGTTGAAAGATTATGATCATACCATCCAATACCATCATGGAAAAGTGAACGTGGTAGCTGACGCATTGAGTAGAAGATCATATGCAAGTACGAGTGCAATATTGTCAACACAAAGGCCCATTTTGTGTGACTTGCAAAGGATAGAGATAGAGTTAAAGACTCCAGGGACCCATGTGATGATGATGAATATACGAGTAGAACCAACTTTAATTGATAAAGTTAAAGCTGCTCAAGCTACAGACCTGGAGCTGATGCGTATGAGGAAGAAAGTGCAAGAAGGTGCTATGCTGGAAGCAAGAATCGATGAAGAAGGAATACTTCAAGTCAACTCCAGACTTTGTGTTCCTAACGACCCTGATTTAAAGTATAAAATCATGATGGAGGCGCACAACACACCGTTTGTAATCCATCCTGGGAGTACCAAAATGTATCATGATATTCGTCATACATTTTGGTGGAGCAATATGAAGAGAGAGATAGGGCTGTTTATCTCAAGGTTTCTAACTTGTCAACGAGTTAAAGCGGAGCATCAAGTACCAAAAGGTCCATTGCAACCACTTGAAATTCCAGAATGGAAGTGGGAGCACATTACCATGGATTTTGTTACCGGTCTTCCTAAGGTTTCTCAAGGTATAGATGCGATTTGGGTCATTGTTGATAGATTGACCAAGTCTGCTCATTTCTTACCGATACGAGACACTTATACACTTGAACGTCTTGCTCGTATGTACATAAACGAGATTGTAAGACTGCATGGTATGCCAGTATCCATAGTTTCTGATCGAGACCCAAGATTCACTTCACGATTTTGGGTTAGTTTGCAGAAAGCTATGGGCACAGATTTACGATTTAGCTCTCGATATCATCCTCGATGCAGATTTGACAATCGGAGAGGACTATTCAAACTCTTGAAGATCTATTAAGACTCGTGTCCTTGATTTCAAGGGAAGTTGGGACAAGTTCATACCATTGGTGGAGTTTTCCTACAACAACAGTTATCAAGCAAGTATTGGCATGGCTCCATTCGAAGCGTTGTATGGAATGAAGTGTCATTCTCTAGTATGCTGGGATGAGGTAGGTGAAGCAACGTTGTTGGGACCGGAGTTGGTACGTATGACTACGAAAAAGATTCAAACAATCCGACAACGTATAAAAACCTCACAAGATCGACAAAAGAGTTATGCTGATCTTCACCGAAATGACGTGGAATTTGATATAAGAGATCATGTGTTATTACGAGTTGCTCCGTGGAAAGGAGTTACAAGATTTGGAAAGAGAGGAAAGCTCAATCCTCGATTCATCAGCCCATTTTTAATCCTCGATCGAGTAGGAACTGTGGCCTATAGACTCGCTTTACCGCCAAGTATGTCTCGTGTTCATAACGTTTTTCACATATTCATATTACGTAAATATGTGAAAGACCCGAACCACATTATTGAGTTAGAATCGGACGAAATATCGAACGATTTGACGTATGAAGAGGTTCTTGTTCAAATCTTGGATAAGAAGGAACATATTCTACACTCCAAGGTTATACCTCAAGTCAAAGTTTTGTGGAGAAACCACGATATTGAGGAAATGACTTGGGAGTTAGAATCTGAAATGAAATCAAGGTATCTTTACCTCTTCGACATACTAGGTACGTACCCTAATTTAGAGGGCGAAATTTCATAAGAAGGGGAGGTTGTAAGACCCCAACTTTTATAAATAAAGATGAATTTTCTATAAATATCATTTTTGAATATTATGGAGTAAATTTGATATAATGTTATAGTTGTGGGTAATATTTATAAATTTTGCAAAGTACGCAAGTTGTTATATAATATTCGATTGGTCGGGGAATATTCGTTTTAACAGGGAATATTCGTGCAACGACACAATCATTGGTGGACCCTACAATGGAATTATTGTCGAGTTGAGAAAACGACAAAAAATACTTTATGAAAATAACGGTGGAAGTTTTACCATTAACTGTTGAAACACCTGGTATTAAAAGTACAAGAATACGCTGTGGTCGCATAGTTGCATAGTAGCACTACCATTTGATTATTGATGCTTACGTGAGAAGTCACTCGCTTTTGTTTAATTATTGCTACATGAATTCTTTGCATAGTATCTCACGTTATTTGATTAAATTATTGTCAATATTTTATATATTATTAAATCAATAATTGAGACGACAAAGTTATTAATATTATTATTTACAATATTAACGATGTCCGGAAATTCATCAAGAGAGAGGTTTGGTCACCTAATCAAGGCGCCAATAGGGAGAAATCCTTATTGAAAGCCCCTCTTTTCTAGAAGCGACACTTCGGTCGATTAATATTTTGAATTATAATAATGATGATATATGTTGTTAAAAATATTGAGTATTTATTTGGACTCCCATTTACCCATTTTTCAAAATAATCGGTAGAAGATTATTCAGTATATATATTATATGGGATCCACCTATGATAGTGATATGTTAATGGTGGAGGAAATATGCGGGGCCATGTTGGAAGAAAAGAAAAAAATGTGTGGGGATGGGGGAAGAAAAATGAGATGGAGGAGAGAAAGAAAGAATTGGACTGGAGGGGTGTATTAATATTATTATATATATATATAAACATTTGGGTGTAATATATATATATATATATATATATATATATATATATATATATGTATATGTTATATTCCATGCCGTATAAGGCATGGTAGATATTATTTATATATATAAATATATTATATTAAATTTTATTTAAAAGATTTTGCTTTAAATATGGACCGTCCGATTAAAAGTAAATCAATCTGGACCGTTCATGATTTAGTTACTATGCAGTCCATTTTTCTATAAATAGAAGCTCATTCCTTCATTATTTCTTACGAATTCACTGAAACTCTAGAGAGAGAAATTATAGAGAAGCTATAGAAAAGTATTCTGCTCCTTCCCTACCCTTATATTCAATTTCTTTTACGGTAAGTGGTATTATTTCTTTTGTATTCATGAAGAGAACTTTTGTTATTCCATTCTTTATTATTCTGCTGGAATAACCAGTATACGCAGACTACCCTATACTTGCTGACATTCTTCTATTATTCCGTCTTTATTATTATTCTGTTGGAATATCCTGTTTATGCGTTTACGCCGGATCTGGTTCCGTCTTTATTATTATTCTGTTGGAATATCCTATCTATCTATGCGTTCTGCCTTGACTCGGTTCCGTCTTTATTATTATCTTGTTCATAGCATTTACGCTTAACTGGTTTCGCCTTTATTATTACATTGGAACATCCCATTTGTCGCGAATTTACTTTGACCTAGTTCCGATTACTTATTAATCTGTTGGAATAACCTGTCCATGCGAAGTACCGCATGCATGGTGATTTCGTTTGTTATTCCATTCGTTATTATACTCATTTGGTTAAAGTTTTGACTTCTATACTCCATGAAATTAGTGGAATATACTTGACATTTGCGCTTCATCCAGTATCTTTTCATGTAAATATTCTTTTGAGCATTCTTGAATTTTACTCTAGAAAGAAATATCATGTTGACAATTTGGACATTATTGGTTCAGGGATAAATTAATTCTTGAACATGTTTTATTGAATTCTTATATCATTGTCATCATCCTCATGTTTATATTATATTGAAAGTCATATGTGGCCTGTAGTATATAGATGGACTTGGTATGATTATGACCAGGGATTATTCGGTGTAATCATGACCGTAATGTTACAAATGATGTGGAAAAAGTCCTCATTGGCCCATAGTGCATTGATGGATAGTTGTTGGCATGATCATGACCATTAATGAATACACAAATATTCTTGGCCTGTAGTGCATGGATAATTATTGTTGTGATACTAAAGAATATCCTTGGCCGTAGTGCAGGGGTGATTCGATGATATGGATTATTTATTAATTGTCGAGTCCCAAATATAAAAGTCATGAAAAATCTTTTAAATCATAGAAGATAGTAGATTTTATTCTCTACTTGACTCTTCTAATGGATTGCTTGTTCCGCTGCAGTTAAACTTGATGTTTGTTATATTGTATCAATTTAACACTGTTTAAGGCTAATGATAATTTATTCTGCATTATCTTAGTCATAATATTTCTTACTGGGCTAGTTGAGCTCACCCTTGCTTTCACTGTTCTCTTCAGGAAATGAGAATATAGCTGGGACGAGTCGGGAAACGGAGTGATGGACCAGATGATAGTATTAGTAGTCCTCACTATTCTGTTAAATAGTGTGACAATAAATGTAATGAGGACCCCATTGAGTTTGTATATTGTCTAGATGACAATATTTGTATTAAACTCACAACATATGTTTAGTCGTATTTTACACGACTGTTGTATAATTAATTTGTATTTGAATTTTGTACCATGTATTTGGCGACTCAAGATGGGTGATGTATACCTATTTTGGGGGCGTCACATGAGTTGTATGATTCCTTGTTATAGGCGGGGAATTGAACTTGGTTTAACGACCACTTAGTTTCTGGCAATGATAATCTTTGAAATGTCTATGTCACGCTATTTGATATATACATGTTGAGAAGGTGATTCTTTTCTCAGGTGTATAATAAATAGGTAGGGTATAGTTAGAGAATATAAGGTTAAGTACGAGTTCTTAAAACTCATACTTATGGTACGTTCGTGACTCATAATTATATGAAATATTTATGAACCCCTCAGCGAATGGACGCCAAAGGTCTGTCTCGGATAAGTTCTTAAATTAATATGATTGTGGCAAGTTCCTGAACTCATAAGTATGGTAAGTTTGGCGAACTAGGTGGAACTTTGTGTGAATGGAATATTGAGGATAATAGGAATAGATAACAATATTAGGCAATGAATTATTAGTGGAGACATAGTTTTCCAAATCTCCGAGCTATGTTAGACTTCGAAATTTTTGACGTCAAGCTAAATACATACTATGTGCTTTTGAAAAAGAATTTTTATTCTCAACTCCTGGTGATCATGGTGTATGTGTGGACTTCAGGCCACCGACACATCGTTCCCTGTTGAGATGATAAAACTAATTTGTAATGATTTTTGAATGGTTTAAAGAATATTCTATGCTACTTGTTTTGGCTAGACGATAATGATTTTAAATATCCAAATATATTTTTATTTATCACTTATGTACCATATAACTTGGTGCAGAGATGATAAAAAGTTGATGGAGTTGTAAATACATGAATACTTAGTGTTGAATTTGATCTAAAAATCATTGTTCCACTATTGTATGATGTGTTATGACAAAGTCATACAATGACGACATTCTCAAATGGGCTGTTAAATACAGTACGACATCATAACGTCGTTTTCAAACTATTTTTTTAATTTTTAATTTGCCAACACGGTTTGGCTATACCTAAATATTTCGATTTAATTGAATTATTGGTATGAGTCTATACTATTTGATTCAGCTAGACAGACATTTATAAAACTCTAAGCGTTCTTTGAAAAATTTCCCGAACCAAATTGTTTTGGTGCGAAATTCTATGATAAGGTAGAGATGAACTATGCAGATTGGATAAAATTATTCAATAACGAGAATATTCGCAAAACATGATTAACGTACGTACCAGCAACGGTAGTTTACCTTCTTCGTGATTGTAAACATATTGTTAACCTTTGTAAGGGGTAGAGTGCCTTTTTCTTAATTGAAATAGGTCGTAGGTAGTAATACCTATAAACCTCAGAAGTTCATGGTCTATATGACTCCTTAGCATGATTTGAAAATTTTAACTCTTGTGAGTGATATTTTGGGTAGCATGTGGTGTAGAGTATGAAATGTGTAAGGTGTAAGATAAATTTCGGGGACGAAATTTTTAGAAGAATGGGTGAATGTGACAACCAGAGAATTTGGACGATTTATTAAAATCTTAAAAGATTGAATTAAGGTTATATAATAGACCTATACAGAAAAAAGTGTATGGATTTGACATTTTTGGGAAGCAATTTTGAGGATTTAAATATATTTTTATGGTGAATTATTCAGGATTAAGGGTATAAGTGTATATGAATATTATGTGTTTGTTTTATTTGTTTATTATATAAACAAATAAAAGAAACTAGGTAATCTTATTATATATTAGAAATGAAAAATTGAATAACTTAAATGTTATGGTATAGGAGAATTTTAGTATTTAAAATATATACTAACCTAAGAGATTTATTTTACTATCTTAATTTATTATTTATTTTAAACTTAATTAAGAAAGTCTAATTGGGTTATAGAATTAAATGTCCATGAGTAATTATTTAAATTCCAAATGAGTGGAATAGAAACCCTAATTAAATAATTAGGGTAAGATAAGATTTTGGTATTGGACCCTTAGTATTTTACATGGCCCAAACTATTCAATTAGAGAACCCAAATCAATTAAATGGATGGCCCAACTTTAGCCCAAAATTTGGTAGATTTTCTAGATAACAAAGTAAGCAAAATAAAGTAAATAAAATAAATTTAAAAAATGGGCTAATTTTAGGATGAAGTAGCGGATGAGGAAGGAAGTTATTTGGTGGAGATTGTAAGCACATGGTTAATTCATTTGACAATATTTGTTCCAACAACTACATGACATGTGTCACTCTCCCATTTAAGCCTTATTATCTTAACTAGATTTGCAACAAGATAAGGATTGTGGGAGATTTATAAGAGATATACACTCTATATATCAATACATTTTAATTGTCTATATATACTCCTAAACTATTTTGCAAATAAACTTTACTTCCTATTTCTAAATTAACTAACAAAAGAGAAGAAAGAAAATCAAGAGAGAGAGAGAGAGAGAGAGAGAGGCCATTTTTGACAGCCACTTAAGAGGAAGGGGAGGACAAATTTATCTCATACATCCCAAAGTTCATCTTTTATTTTGAAGAAGGAAGATAACACAAGAAATAGGTATAATAACTACACCCTAATAACTTAGTTTATGCAATTTATTTGGTTGTTTAAATTCAAATCATGAGTCTATGTTTCTAAACTTAAAAACCATGAATATACTTGTTAATGAGTGTTTCATGTTTAGATATACCCATGTTGGGTGTTATTTTAGTTGGAAATCAAAAGTAAAGAAACGTGATTTTTCTAATTTATAAACCATAAAATTTCTATGTACTTTGGATTTTCACCGTTTTTGATCTACACCTTCTTTTTGCGATCCGTCAAAGAGAGGTGCTAGATATATAAGTTATCTACTAAACCCAAGTGGTAGCACTAAAAAATGTTGAGTACACAATTTGTAGTTACTATTTTAGCCAAAACAGTTTCGTGTCTAAAGAGAAAAGAAGACAGTTTTTGGACAGTCAAGGGTAGGGGTAGTTTCGTCATTTTTTGAAAATTCAAAAATTATGGAAAACTTTGGAAGGATACTATTATAAGTTTTCTAACATCTCCAAGTGGAATCACTAAAAAGGAATTGTAGATTTCTGTATGGATTATTTTTAACAAAGTAGGAAAAAGTAAAAAAAACATACTACCCATAAATTATTAGGGGCATTTTAGGCAACGTAATTAATGAAATAAATTCCGGCTTTTTGGGACATAAAAATATTTGGTATAAAGTAGCTCCTGTCCAAAAATGAGCTCATTCTGACTTAAAATGACCAAGTTATGACCATTTCAATTTTTGTAATTTTCCGACGAAAATGGCTATAATCAGAGTTCTATAACTTCGATGGCCATGAAATTTAAACTGGAGGCTCACGCTAACACGTATAAGATTGTGTCAAGAGATGGGAATTTATGGAGTTGAGCATGATGGGGCTAAATTCTTAAGCTAGACGCTATAAATAATTTTTGAAAAATACTAAAGGAAGTTGGAAAATTATGAAAAAATACTTTCTGTGCATGAAATATATGTATATGTGTTTGGACATAGAATAGAAAAATAATAAGCTGATTTGGTGTTTTAGTGAATAGGATATGGAATCCAGTTTACTAGATTGAATAATTTATGAATCCTGTTTGCTGGATTGAAAAGCAGTTTACTGAATTGAAAATATGTTGAATCCAACTTGCTGGATTGGGAATCCAATTTGCTGGATTGCAGTTTGATTTGTTGGATTGGCCATCTAGATGCTGGATTTGGAATTCAGGTTGCTGAATTGTAATCTGGGTTGCTGGATTGGTATTTGACTTATTAGATGTTAAAGAAGAACTTATAATATATAAGATTAAAGTATTTAAATCATATAAATATGATAGTAATGATTGAAAAATCATGATAAATGATAATTATTATGTAAAAATTATTATGAGACTTGGAAAATTATTTTGATTGATAATATACTTATCTAAGATAATTGTTAAGTGTTTATACAGAGTTTAATTGAACTTAAACTCGATAATTATGCGACTAGGCCGTCAGGATGTTAGAATTGTGTCAGATTCAACTCAAACAGAAATAGTTTGACTTGAGATTAGGTCTTATGTGGGGTTGGTTAAATGTTTTCTAAGTCACTGTACTATATGTCAACTTACAACTGGGTCACTGAACTTTTTTTTTTCTTACAGTCAACTCACTAAACTCGATTTTTCTAACAAAAAGTTAAAAAAAACCGTTAAACTCGTTTGACTGTTAACGAAAAACGGCTCAGTTGTCAAAAAAAGCCTATGTGGCAGTTTTTATGCGACGTGGCAGTGATGATATAATATATATTTTAAAGTGAAAACATTTACGAAAAAATGGAAAAATATATATTTTAAAGTATAATATAAATTTAAAAAATTATCCAAAAAAAAAATAAAATAAAAATAAAATAACGCAGTTTTTTTTAAGAAAATGAAAACGCATTTTTATTTAATAAAAACGCAATTTATTTTTCTTAAAAATAAAAATAATTGCCTTGTTTTTCTTAAAAAAAATTCTTTATTATTTTTTTTGAAAAAATAAAATTATTTTTCTAAAAAAACAAAATAATTTCTTTATTTTTCTTATTAAAAAAAGCTGTGGTTTTTATTAAAATAATTTTAATAAATTTTAAATTTTAAAATGAATTTTGTTTTTTATTAATAATTTTTTTGATAAACTAGTTTGGCGGTTTTTTAACTTTGTGTTAGTAAAATTATTTGGTATTAATAAAAATTAATTAAATATATTTTTAAATTTTATTTGTTATTAATTATATTAAAAAAAACTAAATAATTAGCAAACTTTTAGTTTTTATGTTTTATAAATGGCTTAATTATAAACAAAAATAATTAAATATATTTTTTATTTATTTTATTTTTTGGCTAATTTTTTAAATTTATATTATACTTTAAAATATTTTTTTTCTAATTTTTCAAAAAAAAATTCCTACAAATCCACATCATCACTGCCACGTCGCATACTAATTGCCACATATGCTTTTTTTGACAACTCAGTCGTTTTCCGTTAACAGTCAAACGAGTTTAACGGTTTTTTACTTTTGTTAGAAAAATCGAGTTCAGTGAGTTAATTGTAAGAAAAAAAATTTCAGTGACCCAATTGTATGTTGACATATAGTACAGTGACTTAGAAAACATTTAACCCGTCTTATGTGTGTTATAGACTGATAGGATTATGTGATAATGTGTTTAGGTTATTTTAAATATTGTGATGATATTATTATATTTTGTAGATTAATATTATTTATAATAGGTCTTCAAGCAAAGCTAAATAAATTGTGTAATAGTAATCGACCGAACATGCAAGTTTTCTATAACGACCATGAGTTATGATTATTCAAATATGCTTGTGGTTAATCACTACTGATTATACCATGTCTATTAATTATTGATTCACACTCTATGCACATTGCATGTATTCATCAGGTATGAAAGGCTAATCACCTTCATTACCATTCGGTCCAGATATAGATATTCATGTTAAATGTTCGTTCAGCTATGAAAATTTGTTCATGTTAGTTCACAATTATATTGTAGAATTTTATCCAGGTTATTGTTCAATTCTTTCCATCATGATATATCTTTAATTTATTAAACTTAAACTTGATGGGCAAACTTATTGCTCACCCTTGCTATATCATGATAAACATTGTAGATTAGAACGGATACGTCGGATACAAGGAAAGGTCAAAGACAAGTCCAGCTTGGAATTATATATGCAGCTAAAATTTGTAACAGTAATGTATGATAATAAAATTGTATGTAAATTAGGTTATGAATTATGTATAAGTTAAGGTTACTCGACCTTGGGGATAGTGTGTAAAGTTATTGTATAAACAATTTATGTTTATATCTTCCGCAAAAGTTATAGAATGATTGTTCCAGATCCGTGGTGATTTGGGACCCGGATCTGGGGCTTTCACAAGCTCAGAGTGAGTTAGTTGAGGAAGTGGGAAGAGACGAACCTATGGTGAATCTGGGAAGCTATCATGACGAGAATCCTAAAGTGGATCTGAATGAAGATGAAGAGGTAGAATCTGAATAAGTTAAGGTGGAGTCAGAGATTAAGACCGAAGTGGGAGAAAAAGGTCAAGTATATGTAGAAGTTGTGGAGCTAAAGAGTAAGGTGTTTCTCTTGGAAGAATTCTGGAAGACAGAGAGAGCATTGCGCGAGTTGACCGAAGAACGAAACGATCTGAAGGCACAAGTGGATAGAATGAGGGCTGAAGGTGATGGATCATCTGAAGGTATAATCAAGCAGAAGAAGGGTAACAATAAAAGGAAAAGGAACAATGAAAGTGACAATAACTTCGGGAATTTTAATCCAAAGAAGAAGCAAGCATGTGGCAAGTCTGGAAAGAATCATTTGGGAGAATGTGTGTTTCAACTGTGGACGGGGAGGACATATTTCGCCAAATTGTCCTAAGTTAAATAAGAGAAGATGTTTTCATGTGGTGGAATGGGTCACGGATTCAACAAGTGTCCTAAGAAGAAGGCAGGTGAAGGGAGTGGACTGTAAACAGAGTTAGCATAAGTAGTAGTACCTTTTGGTAGTAAGATGCAAGATTGTAATATCGTGAACGATGAGTATATGTATATATATATATATATATATATATATATATATATATATATATATAAATGTCTGTATGAATGTGATCCTTGTTTTCAATATGAATATTAAGGTAAATTTGGGTGAATCTCAACTTTTTGTGTAAAGTTGTGGAAGTTAATCACGAGTTTGTCAAAAAGGGATTGTAACTGATTTTAAACAGAATGTGTATTGTACCAAAAAGTTCTATGTGCTATTTGAATAAATATGTGATTATATGAGAAATTTGTGTTAAATTCATATTTTGTTACTAATAAGAATTAGTATAGAGATAAAGGATTAAAGTAAATTTTTATTTAATCAAATAATGCCGCCTAGACGGAAAAATCAAAACCAGAGGGAGGAGCAATCGATGAATAATGAAGGAGGTCAAGAAGACCTAATGCAAAACTTTGTAAATATGTTAGCTCAAGCGATGCAAAATAGGGCACCTGTTGCCTCTTTTTTAGTTATAACAAAAGAGCTCTAACTCATGCAAGCATACATGTGTCAACAAGTAATACAGAGCAAGTAAAGTATCGATCCCACAGGGAAAGTTGTTTAATTAAAATTACTATGCATCAACTAAATCACTATATTTATATGCTCAAACTAATGACTATAATTGGTTTGTTACTCTAATCGCAAATAATGACTAAAACAATAAATAAGATGTAATAAATCAAATCTAAAAGTAATGGGATCCTAACTTCATTAAATATTTCATTTAATCACCACTACCATGCAAGACCTGTTCACATATCACTAGGAAAATAGCCAAGAGAACTAAAAGAGTCATAGCCATTTTTTAATGCACTATGACCTACTTACATAGCATCCACAAGTGATAGACTCTATGTAATCATCAATATAACCAAAATCACTATATGTCTATGCGAAATTGTACTTATATTGAATTTAAGCACAAGCTCTTATTCTAACTCATACGGTAAAATAGTATATGTCTTTCTGGTTCACCAAATACACAAGCCATATAAAATGGCCCTATATGCGTATGCTATTATGATTACAAACCATACTTGCATGTTCATTGTCAATTCCATACAAGTACTAAAAGCGAATGGTGATCAAGCATTCATACATGCAAAACAATCATGATAGAAATCCCATATGATATGAAAAACAATCCAGCATTCAAGCATGCAACCAAACTACATATTAAAATTCGTTAGAATCCCATAATGGAATTTAGTTCATGATTGAACCAAAAGCCATTATGGGATCAAAGCTAAACATGGTTAATAAGAAAACAAAAAAAAGATGAAAGATAGAAATGATCAAACCAATTGCTGGTTACAATCCACTATTAACGTTCAAATCCTCATAAAAAAATCCCAGCAACTACTAATAAAAATCCACACTGATCGAGAATCCCAAAAAGAGTTATGAAAGTAGAGTTTTGGCTTCGCTTTACGTTGGAATCTCTCTCAGAGTGTAAACCCTAGTTTTTAAAATGTAAATAAGTAAAAACTGAATAATGATGAATAATCCCCCTCTGGCACCAGTCAGAAATCGTTTTAAAACCAATTACAACCCTTAAAAATTCGAAATTAAAATAAACAGCTCTGCATTAGTCAGCATCACGCGCGGCCGCGTGCTCCCCAGTGTTATCCTCACACGAGCGCGCGACTTGCAGTGTGTCATGATGTCCAGCCGTGTGCTCGTGCGGGTGTGAGTCTCTGCTTGTCTGCCATATGGCCATGGCTTCCTGCAACTGTGATTCCTAGTTCTCATTGCTTAACCGATTTGTTCTGGCCGCTCATTCCTTTTTTATCCTCGCTATTCGCCCCACTTTATCCTCATGCCACGCATCCATAGCTTGTGCCCCGCTTCATACGTTCGTTCGCCTCGTGCCCTCTAATTCCACCAAATTAGCCGTATCCTGCACTTTTTAATCAAAAGGAGTTTTAAGTATATGCAGTGCAAACTGACATGAAATGCAACTAAAACACACTAAAATGTACTTGAGATGGGCATAGTTCGCGTGAATTGGTACTCAATAAGTAGGTATAAAACCCACTTATCACAACAACAAGAAATTAGCCAGCCAATAGATTGGCAAATTTCAAAGAGTTTAAAGCGGTAGGGTTGCCAAAATTTAAATGAACTACTGATCCTATTGAAGCCCAAACTTGAGTGAATGAGATGGAGAAGGCATTTATTATTGTGAGAGTAGTAGAGGAGCAAAAGAAAGCTTTTGCTACCTATTTGATGAAGGGAGAAGCTAATTATTGGTGGGAAACAAATCAAGCTAGAGATGGGACAGCGGTGGTGACCTGGACAAGGTTTAAGTAGTTTTTCTTTGAGAACTATTTCTCGCCGAGTATGCAAGCCAAGATGGAAGTAAAGTTTTTAGAATTAAAGAAAGAAAATATGTCGGTATCAGAGTACGCTGCCAAATTCAACGAGTTAGCGAGATTTGCACCTCATCAGGTGGTTACGGAGGCAAGAAAAGCACGGAGGTTTAAGAATGGACTAAAGCCAGGGATATTCAATAAAGTAACTGTGTTGCAAATCAATACATTTGTGACTCTGTTGGAAAAAGAAATTATTGTTGAAGGAGGAAGTGAAGCTGCATCCAGATACCACCAGAAGAAGAAGAGGAAGACGAATGAAGGAGGTAGTAGTGGTGGGAGTAATCCCAATAAGCGGAAATGGAGTGATAATACCCAATCAGTTAACAAGTCATGACATAATAGGAAGGGAGGTGAGCCGTATGAGACTTGTGGGAAGAACCATCAGGGAGTTTGTTTGAAGGGTAAAGGAGTCTGTTTTAACTGTGGTCAAGAGGGACACATATCTCCTAATTTTCTTAGTCCAAAAAAGATACAATATTGTTTCTCATGTGGATCACCAGATCATCTGGTTCGGAATTGCCCAAAGAAGAATGTAGATAAGGGAAGTATCAACAAGGGAACCGACATCGGAACATTGACGAACAAATGACCTACTCAGCTGGGAAGACCAACCGCACGTACATTCAATATAACGGTTCAAGATGTAGTGGCTGCATAGGAGGTGGTGATAGGTAACGATTTCATTTCGTAATATAATTACGTGCGTATAATTGGGTAGATATCGATGTGAGTTATTTTCTTTTACGGATCCAAGTCATAAGTGAATTATGAGACACAAATTAGTAATTGTGTTTATAAGAAGGAATTAATGATACAACTTTAAAGGATATTAGAATATAAGAAAGTGGTGATTCCGGGGACAAAATCCTTATAAGGAGGGGAGAATGTGAGGACCTAGAATTTTAAACAACATAATTTTTATGAATATTTTTTTTAATAAATAATATTGGTATTGATTATCAATATTATGGTAAGTATATGTGATTTAAGCAGAGCAAGTTGGTCCAATTAATTATTGACTGAGTAATATGAGTGTAGTGATGTTAAACAACTAATGAAAACCCTAACCCTAATTTCGGATAGGGATTCGATAGTTAATATAATGATTGTAATTGTATTGATGAGTTTGTGTTAGTACAATATAGACTTAATGATCAAAGGTTGATCAGATAAGGTAAAACCTTAGTAAACCCTAATGATAGATTAGAAATCCTAATCTGTGATCAAGAAACCCTAACGAATAGTTAGGAGCCTTAATTGTATTTTGGGAAACCTTAATTTCTGATTCGGGAACCCTAAACCCTAATTAGCAAACCTTAATTGTGATTATCAAACCCTATTGGTTAAAATTAAATGGAATAATGTCAAATGACTAATATACCCTTAAAATTATGTGGGAAGTTACCAAAATACCCTTTTGGAGGCAAAATGACTAAAATACCCTTAACTTAAGTTTTAAGTTAAGAGATATTGCCAAATCTTGTGACTCATAACATTAGATATCCCATGTGCTGGAAATCTCAGCCAAATCTGATCTTATTTGACACCTTGCAACATCTAAATACATTGCATCAAAGATTACATAGATTAAAGAGAGAGAAAATCCAAAAATAAGTCTCATTTGTATCCATACAATCAATCAAGTCCTTCTCTCTCAAGCCATGAAATCCTTAAGTAAATTAGTCCCTAACTAATTTCATAACACCCCAAGATCAGCTAAGGAAGCAAGAAATAAAAGCTTGTTCAAGAAAGGTATAAACCTTAACTTATGTTTAATCTTGTATGCTAAGATATATGTTGTGTTTTTTTGGTTATTTATGTTTTATAAGATGTTATTTAGTGATCCATGATGATATATCATAGATCCATAACATCAAAGTGCTCAAAAATCAAGTTTTAAAAAAATGTCAAGTACCCTAAAGTATGGTCTGACAGCCATACGTCAAAGGCCATAGATTCATATCTGTTAGTGATTTGGCTTGTTAGATGTATTAGACTTGTAGTATGCTATGAGGGGTGTAATCTGGAAGTGGAATCATGGTCATATCAATGTCCAGATTCCAAGATATTAATGGTCAAAGTGGGTTGACTGACCATGACTTTGTGTTTCTGGGTAACCCAAAAAATTTCTTGGTTGGTCTGACAACTTTTTGATAAGTCCAGATCTTTCTCATGTTATGTGTTTAGCTTCTGTAGATGTATCAATGTTATACTCTGGTATATGGACTATAGATTCATGGCCTTACATCACATAAACAACAAATAATATCAAATTAATGAGCATTCAAAGTGAGTTGACCGAGCACGATTTTTTTTTTCCATGGAATTTCCAGAAAACTCAAGAACACAGTTTCTGACAAGGTTTGACCGGCTCAAATCTTGTTATTGTGATGTTAGTTAGGCTACCTAAGTGTAGTGATGTTGTTCTTTAACATGGGGACTACAAGATTGGACCAGTTAATCACCTTAACAATGACCAGAACTCGATTGAATCAAGGCACAAAGTAGCTATCAAGCACTGCCTGGATTTCTGGGTAACCCAGAAAACCCAGAAAGGGCCTAACAGCTAGTTTGAAGCCTTAGATCTTGCATGTGTGTTGCAATTTAACCTTGATTGTTGTCGACGTCGAGATTTTTATTTGACCCTTTTCTGTTCTTGTCTTTTGGTGTTCTCATTTTTGGTGAGATTTTTTTGAAAAAACAAGTTGTGAAAAGGTTTGATATGTATATGTCGACGATTGGGACCGTAAGAGTCGCAATTTGGTATTTTTAAATGGTTGCACCAACTCAACCGAGAAAAGGTTTTCACATAGACTGAGTGATGTGACACTGCGTAACTGGTATGTGAAACCAAGATTTGTTAAGGTCTGGTGGCTTGGTTATGCGAGGGGAAGGTGTTAGGCACCCCCCCCCCGACATCCATGGTAACACGATGATCGCTACTTTTCATTTTTAACATTTATCTGAATGTGTGTAGGTATATTTGCAGTTGTCTAGAAGTAGTGTTATGCCTCGTTTGCACCTATATACAAAGTGTTTGAATTTTGTATAAAAGATCAATTTTAACAAGATATATCAATGATGTTTTGTAAAAGAGGTTTTTCAAACCCTTATGCTCAATAGTAATTTAGGCCTTTGATACTTCCATTTTTATTATATCTTCGGCTGAATTGCTTTTATTTTTGAGATGCGAAGCATCTTCGAGAAAATAAGATACATAGCAGTGCCGAACTCCTTGTGGGCATGAGAGCCGTCTAAGGAAATTCAAACACCGTGAATAATTTACAAGCTGGTCACAACTAAAAATGTCTATCTCGGGAATCGAATCTAGATTCAGGAACTGAATCTGTGATCACATGATTCCTAGGCTCACATGATGATGCAGTTTGTATAAAAGATGTAAGCATTTATATATATATAAGCTTTAAATATATATATATATATATATATATATATATATATATATATATATATGAACGATCAACTGCCACGAAGTAAACTCTAGGCGGGACTAAATGTAAATATATATAAAGATGATCAACCACCACGAAGTAAACTCCAGGCGGGACTAAATGTAAACATATATATATATATATATATATATAAAAGTCAGTAAACGATATTTGGATATATATCGATTCAAACTCAAGCCTCATAATTCAATTGAGGATATATATATATATATATATATATATATATATATATATATATATATATATATATATATATATATATATATATATAAAAGTAAACGCTCCGAGATATAAATCAAGGCTCAATCAAACGAGTTTGATGATATATATATATATATATATATATATATATATATATATATTATTATTATCGAGTTATCTCGATTAAGCCTGAATATAATATTCGGAGCGTTTATTGCTTTTATATATATAAATACTTATATATATGTGTATATAAATATATATATAGAAAAGTAATAAAAGCCACGAACCGACTGTCCGAGCATACGCACACAACACGACTCTCAACGTGAATAAATGTGTGTGAATGAATGTAGAGAAAGGCTTTAAGCAATGTGAGAAGGCTTACAGTGGGCTGCCAAGAAGATTTCAAATAGCTTTAAATGAATGAACACTCGGTTTCCACCGGTAAAATGTAGCAAAATACAAGCTCACAAGTGTTTAAAATGAGAAAGCACTTAGTTTATAGTGTGTACAGAGAAAAATAGAAAGGGCTTCCTCGTATTTTTCTCTTTCAAAATGGCCACCCCAAGCCCTCTATTTATAGAGGGGGGGAGCTGCAGGTGTACTTGCGACAGCCGCAGATGTACGGGGTGCCACAGTCTCCGTGGACCCCACTATCTCAAAGTACATGCACTCGTGTAATGCGTTGTCCGCTCGAACCTTCATAACTTTCAATCTGGGCATTCGGGCTTCCGGGCACAACACGACTCTCAACGTGAATAAATGTGTGTGAATGAATGTGGGGAAAGGATTTAAGCAATGTGAGAAGGCTTACAGTGGGCTGCCAAGAAGACTTCAAATAGCTTTAAATGAATGAACACTCGATTTCCATCAGTAAAATGTAGCAAAATATAAGCTCACAAGTGTTTGAAATGAGAAAGCACTTAGTTTATAATGTGTACAAAGAAAAATGGACAGGGCTTCCTCGCCTTTTTTTCTTTCAAAATGGCCACCCCAAGCCCTCTATTTATAGATGAGGGAGCTGCAGATGTACCTGCAGCTGCTCGGGGTGCCACGAGCTCCATGGGCCCCACTGTCTTGAAGTACATGCACTCGTGTAACGCGTTGGCCACTCGAACCTTCATAACTTTCAATCTGGGCACCCGATTGAGGCGTATAATACCTTTCCAGAATGCTGTCGTCGAGAGCTACACAATTACATATGATAAGAGGTTGTACAAAGCCAGGAAGATGGGTCCATGCCTAAATCTTTAAGTCTTCAAATTCTATCCGGTGTGCTGTCTTGTGCAATAGTCACTCGGGATTGGAGCTATGGTTCTTGTAGGATATTTCTATGTAGCATGTGGGTAGAAATGTTGTTGAGACGGTGTAAATGTGGGATCGAGGTGGAAAAATGATGATTTTGCCCATCACTGGGGTTATCTTAGGTTTTGGGCTGATTTAGCAGTCGTTACTCTAGGTTATCTTTGAGATTGGGCTGCTGTGAGTACTGAATGTCCTCAGGGTTCTCTCTGAGGTGTGCTTGATCTCCCGTGGTTATCTCTAGGGTTAGGACTGAGTGCCTCGGGACTGTCTCTGAGGTTGAAGCTGATTACTGGGGATTTAAAATGAGCTTTTCTAGAGTTATCTCCGGAACTGCAACTACAACGCTTGGGGTTGTCTCCGGGGTTTGAACTGTATCTCCCGGGTTTGTCTCCGGGACTGGAACTGAATATATCGGGGTTATCTCTGAGATGGCAAACTGAGGATCCAGGGGTTATCTCTGGGATTGTAACTGAATATCTCGGGGTTATCTCCGATATGGCAAACTGAGGATCCCGGGGTTATCTATGGGTATGTAACTGAATATCTTGGGGTTGTCTCTGAGATAGAAAATTGAGGATCTTGGGGTTGTCTCTAGGACTGGAACTAATTTGACTTCCAGGGTTATCTCTAGAAGATGATTTTGCCTTCATGCAAGGTTAGTAACAGAAATGCAAAATTTTGAGTGTCTACAGATGCCCCTCTTTATCATATTCATGTAGTGTAATGGCATGGATAGGATAAAGAATACTAGACACTTGAAATGTGACAAGGTATTCATGATGGAAGGTACTGTAACATGATGCAAATGTATGATGCATATGGTTTGTTGGACCATTTTCCAATGGGATGTGATGATTGTTTGTTCCCATGACTTCTGTTGGGGACTGGAGTTATCACTGATGACCCTGACGAACTACTTCGATGTGTGCTCCAAAGTTCTCAGGAATTTTCAGGATGTTGACGTTAGGGTTATCACCAAAGTCCTTAATCATTGGTACCAGCTTTCCACCATAGATGTTCCTCTCATGTGCAAGAGACTGTGGGGGAATGAGTTTGGTTTGATGAAGTTTGTGTATAACAGATTCCATCATCGATCCTCCCCGATGAGGATGGTTTTCCTTGGTTTGTATCGACAGGCCTTTCCAGTGATCTGTCAGAGTTACTGGCAACAGTCTGTGTTGTCAGGGTTGCTTGACCCTCGGTGAAATGTGCATCAACGGATACCACCATCAGACCATCTCCGATGCTTCGTTGGGTTTAATTGCCATTTGTTGTAATCATTAGATGACTTCTGATGCTTTTTTGGGTTTACTTATCAACAGTTGTAATCATCAAATGACTTCTGACGCTTCGTTGGGTTTACTTGCCAATGGCTGGTGATGTAAAGGTTGTTTGGCTTTCGTTGAAGTGGGATGACTTCTAACGCTTCGTTGGATTTACTTGCCAACAGATGAAGATTGTCAAGTTTGTTTGACCTTCGTTGAAATGTGCTTCAACGACTGAGATCATCAGATGACTTTCGACGCTTCGTTGGGTTTATTTTCCAACAGCTGAGATAATGTCAAGGTTGTTTGACCTTCATTAAAATGTACTTCAATGTCAAGGATGCTTCATTGGATTTATTTGCTAACAACTGAAGAATGTCAAGGTTGCTTGACCTTCGTTGAAATGTAATTCAACGGCTGAGATCATCGGATGACTTTCGTGCTTCGTTAGATTTTTTTCCAATAGCTAAAGAATGTCAAGGTTGGTTGACCTTCATTGAAATGTACTTCAACGGCTGATGATGTATAAAGTTCTCGCTGGGGGGAAAGGTTCTTTTGACTTACGACCCTGAATCGACGGCATCAGACCTTTGTGTCGAGTGTAGTTTACAACAACTGAGATCATTGGTGTTGTGAACCCTATGTTTGGGTGAATACCAATGAGTGACATGTAGACCCGCAGTTTGGTCTTTGAACACCATGATTTTAAGTTTTTCCGCTCAATCATGTAGCATCTTTTTTCCTGATTTGACTTTTTCAACTTGTGAGACCTCCTTTGCAACTCAAATTGGACCAAGACGGAGGGGTGAGACCCACATAGGGTAGCCAAAGGTACACCTGCGGCCAACCATGGGTGTACTTGAAGGCTGCTTGCCTTTCACAAGTCATTTTCACGTTGCGCCACACAGAGAATCCGAGAGTTCTTTTTGATATTTGCTGAGTTCGGGTTGTTTTCTGCGAAATTTGTCACCATACAAGTGTTTCACACTATCCTAGTAACGTATAAATGTCTTCTTTTCCAGTTTTTTGTCCGTTGGAAAATGAGTTATCACATGAAATGCTTCTAAACACATAGTAGTGAATATGCATGCTCATATGACTTGATAAAAAATATTCAACATAGTAAATGTTAGTATTAAACCATGCTGAACATAATGATGTGAAAACATTTGACTTTTGAAACAGTCAAATTTACACCTTTTTCTGCTATTCATTATCCTATTTGAGGACAATCGAGCGAAGGTTGTGAAACAAAGTAATCCTGGTAATTAGGCTACCCTTATTGATTATAACTTTGACATGTTATGCATATAGTATGTTTATGACTGTGGGTAGGTGTGCAACTGAATTGCCACCTAGTCATGCCTATGTACATATGGATAGTCCTTTTTACAAAGGAGACTCTGGCAAAAAATTTCCATGAGCCAAGGCATTGGGTAGTCATAAAATGCATTTGAAAAACTCAGGTTAGAAATTACCACACCCTTTCTGAGGTGATTTGGAGACTTGTGTCCAGATATTATGGATCCGGATCAGCCGAGTAGTTCTCGCATGACCACTTCAGGTGTGCGGAGGAGGGATTCTGATGTGCCTCGACCCTGTTCAGTCAGACAACCTCGTTGTGACGCCCCCAAAATAGGTATACATCACCCATCTTGAGTCGCCAAATACATGGTACAAAATTAAAATACAACTTAATTATACAACAGTCGTGTAAAATACAACAAAACATAATCTACGAGTTTTAAAAAGAATATTATCATCTAGACAATATCCACACTCAATGGAGTCTTCATTACATTTATTATCACACTATTTTATAGAATAGTGAGGACTACTAAAACAACCATCTGGACCGTCAATCCATTCCCCGACTTGTCCTAACTATATTCTCATTTCCTGAAGAGAATAGTGAAAGAAAGGGTGAGCTCAACTAGCCCAGTAAGAAATATTATGACTAAGATAATGCAGAATAATTTATCGTTAGCCTTCAACAGTGTTAAACTGACAAAATATAACAAACATCAAGTTTAACTGCAGTGGAATAAGCAATCCATTAGAAGAGTCAAGTAGAGAATAAAATCTACTATCTTCTATGATTTAAAAGATTTTTCATCACTTTTATCATGAGACTCGACAATAAATAAACCACATCATCCCTGCACTACGGCCAAGGATATTCATTAGTATCACGACCACAAATTATCCACGCACTACGGGCTAAGGATATTCGTGTAT
Organism: Panax quinquefolius; assembly: GCA_020205615.1. Taxonomy (NCBI): domain Eukaryota; kingdom Viridiplantae; phylum Streptophyta; class Magnoliopsida; order Apiales; family Araliaceae; genus Panax; species Panax quinquefolius. The sequence goes on from CM035172.1 coordinate 106,509,960, forward strand.
TCATCAATGGTCATGATCATGCCAACAATTGTCCATCAATGCACTACGGTCAATGAGGATTTTTACCACATCATTTGTAACATTACTGGTCCATGATTATACCGAATAATCCTCGGTCATAATCATACCAAGTCCATCTATGCACTACTGAATACATATGACTTTCAACGTATTATAAACATGAGGATGATGACAATGATATAAGAATTAATAAAACAAGTTCCAGGATAAATTTTAAAGATTTATAATTTAATTTATCCGAAAAATCAATAACGTCCAAATTGTCAACATGATACTGTTTTGTGGAGTAAAATTCAAGAATGCTCAGAAGAATATTTCCATGAAAAGATATTGGATGAAGTGCAAATATCCAGGATATTCTACTAATTTCATGGAGTATAGAAGCCAAAACTTTAACCAACTGAGTATAATAGAATATATGAAACTGCAAATGGATTTTTGCCCGCCATGCGGTAATCCACGTAGATCGATAATTTCCAAAATTTAATAAGGAATGAATACGAAGGATCATTCACCATGCATGTGGTAGTCCACATAGACAGGTTATTCCAACATAATAATAAAGAATGGAATAACAGAAGAATTCACCATGCATGTGGTAGCCCGCGTAGACAGGTTATTCTAAGAGGATAATAAATAATGGAATAACAAAAGAATTCACCAGGCATGTGATAGACCGCACATCAGGTTATTCCAACAGAATAATAAAGAATGGAATAACAAAAGAATTCAACAGGCATGTGATAGACCGCACAGATAGGTTATTCCAACAGAATAATAAAGAATGGAATAACAACCCTTACGAGTATTGAAAGAAATTAACTCTCTTCATGAATACGAAAGAAATAATACCTCTTACCTTAGAAGAAACTGGATACTGGAATAGTGAGGTAGCAGACTTCTCTTCTTCTTTCTCTCTATAATTTCTCTCTATAATAGATGTTCTTCTAAGACTTAGTGAATTAGTGAGAATGAAAGAAGAATGAGCTTCTATTTATAGGAAAATATAGTTTCGATAATTGCACGTTTTGGGGCTCAAAATATTATAGTATAATACCTTCATCTTTTTCTTCATTTTTAATTTAGTCCTGCAAGTATTATCAAACTTGCACCACCTCCCCTAATAGTAAATAATGTGAATTAATAGTTCATTCATGTGACTTAATAGTATAATCATGTTAAAAAACTAATTACAATATAGTACCTTCATTTATACCTCCATTTTTAATTTAGTCATGCAAGTATTATCAATCTTGGACCACCTCCCCTAATAGTACATGAATGTGAATCAATAGTACACACATTTGAATAAATAGTTATAAGAATGTGAAATAATAGCAATTAATTGCTCATTTATCCGATTAATTACCCGATTGGTCAATATAACCTCCAGACATCAATTATTATCAAAATAAATGTCGATTTCCACTAACACTAATAATTCCAACACAATGGAACTATCAATTTCATCTTTAATTAACACGAACTTATTCATCATTAATATTATAAATCACAATATTTAACAAACAGGTCGTTCCCAGGAAAGAGGGGGCTTTTCGATAAGGATTTCTCCTTATTGGCGCGCAATTAAGTGACCAAACCTCTCCTTGATAGAACTTCTAGACATTGTCAATATTGCAAATAATAATATGAATAACTTAGTCGTCTCAATTATTGATTTAATAATAAATATTATGTAGATGATACTGTGACAATAATTGAATCAATAATATGAGAGATATGATGCAGCAATTACTCTAGCAATAATTGAGTATAACTGAGTGACTTCTCACGTAAGCATCAATAATCAATACAGTGTGCTACTATGCAACCACGCGTATTAATGTACTTTTACTACCGGGTAGTTCAACAATTTAACGATAAAACTTTTGCCGTTATTTTTATAAAAAAAATAATTTTGTCATTTTCTAACTACGACAATACTTCCGTTGTGGGGTCCACCAATGATTGTGCCGTCGTACGAATATTCCCTGTTAAAACGAATATTCCCCGACCATTCGAATATTATATAACCACTTGCTTTCTTTGCAAAATTTATAAATATTACCCACAACTATAACATTATATCATATCCACACCATAATATTCAAAAATATATTTTGAGAAATTTAATCTTTATTTATAAAAGTTGGGGTCTTACAACCTCCCCTTCTTATGAAATTTCGTCCTCAAAATTAGGGTGCGTACCTGGTATGTCGAAGAGGTGAGGATACCTCATCAGATTCTAACTTTTGAGGTATAACCTTTGAGTGTAGAATATATCCTTCTTATCCAAGATTTTAACACGTATCTCCTCATACGTTAAATCTTCTGCTATCTCGTCTAGTTCTAATTCAATAATGTCGTTTGGGTCGTCCACATATTTACGTAACAACGATACGTGAAAAATGTTATGAACACGCAACATACTTGGCGGTAAAAACGAGTCTATAGGCCACAGTTCCTACTCGATCGAGGATTTCAAATGGTCCAATTAAATTGAGGGTTGAGATTTACTCTCTTCATCAATTCTTGCTTCTAGAATAACGCCCTCTTGAACCTTCTTCTTCACATTCTTCAGCTCTTGGTGTGTAGCTTGAGCGGTTTTAACTTTATCGATTAACGTCGATTATACTCGTACATTCGCTATCTTTATGTAGGTTCTTGGAGTCTTTAACTCTATCTCCATCTTTTGTAAGTCGTATGAAATGAGTCTTTGTGTTAACAATATCGCACTCATAAACGCATACGATCTTCTACTTAATGTGTCAGCTACCACGTTTGCTTTTCTAGGATGATATTGAATCGTATTATCGTAATCTTCAATAGCTCGAGCAAACGCCTTTGGCGCATGATACGATTGTTTTGGGTGAAGAAATATTTGAGGGTTTTGTATTGGGTTCAAGGTCGATACAAAATTTGATTTCACGCTCTGGTGTAGGCTAGGAATTTCTTCAGGGAATACGTCAGGAAATTTATTAACAATAGAAATATCATTCAAATCTGACGTATTTTTGTTTAAATCAGTGACATGGAATAAGAATGCTTAACATCCATTTTTTAATAAACGAATAGCTTTTTGGCTTGATATAACAGTAATTGACGTTACTGGTTTGGTTGCTTGAATTTGCATAATAGGTTGGTTAGGAATATGAAAGCTAACAACCTTACGAAAATAATCGATTTTAGCATGATGAGTAGCTAATCAGTCGATTTCTAAAATCACATCAAAGGCAAGTATTTTCAAAGAGATAAGATCGACAGGTAACGTGCGATTACTGATTTAAATCAAAGAAGACTTATAAATAGTAGAGGTAACGAAGGTTTCTCCCAACGGAGTTTCAACTGATAAGTCAAAGTCTAATTTCTTAGGAGTCAAGTTCAAACGTTGAGCGCAAGCAAGAGAGATAAAAGAATTGGTAGAACCGGTATCTAATAAAGTATAGACTTCGTGAGAATTTATAATTAACTAACTCGTGCTAACTTCATTCGGGTTACTCACTTTTTGAGAAGTCACGAAAAATGCTCTTCCTGAAACCACCGACTTTGTTTTGTCCATATCTGCCTTTGGTGCCACCGTCCCAGCTGGACTTGATTTTGCTACAAGACAAAATCGAGCTATGTGACCATCTTTTCCACAACTAAAACATACCTTGGAAGGTTGTGCACAGTTTGGACTTATGTGTCCTTCCTCTCCGCATTTGTACCATCTAGCTGGCAGTCGTTCTCCTTCCCTAGAATTTTTTGTTGGCACTGGTGTTGCTGCCGACGTCTTCCCATCATCGTTAAATCTTCTCTTCTTGAGTTTTCCACTTGAATCATTTCTTCTATTATCTTGGCCATGATTACCACCGAAGTGGTTACCATTTCTGGCATGATAATTTCCTCCACGATGGTTATCATTGTTCCGATGACCATTGCTACCGGTACGATTATTATCGTGTTGTTGCTCGTTATCTTTTGGTTTGGTTGGCTCATTATCGCGCTCCAATAACTGAGCCTTATTCACTACATCTGAATACAAACACAATTTGTGAGAAATGAGGTATTGACGTATTTCGGGTCTCAAACCTCACAGAAACATTCGTGTCATTCTCTCCTCATTATCAACCAAATGGGATGCGAACCGGGACAACTCGGCAAACTTAGACTCGTACTGCGACACGATCATATTATTTTGCTCCAACTTGATAAACTCCACCTCCTTCATGTGATGAATACTTTTGAGAAAGTACTTATCGTTGAATAGCTCTTGGAACTTCTCCCAAGATATTTTCAGTGCGACAGGCTGAGTACGCTTTACCAATTCCCACCAGTAATTTGCCTCTCCTCGCAACATAAAGGTGGGAAAGGGAACCTTTTGCTCCTATGAGCATCCCAAGACATCAAATATCTTTGTGATCTGCTTTATCAACATCTCCGCCTTAAGTGGTTCTGGCTCTCCCAAAAACTTCGGTGGTCCCATCTCCTTGAACTGCTTAGCGGTGACCATCTGAGAGTTGCCAGTGTTTCCACCTGCATTTTGAACAAGAGTCTCTCTCGCCAGATGTTTTATGAATTGCATAAAGCCTCTGAACATCCCATCATTCATCATTTGATCGGTGTTTTTGTTTACCTGAGGATTATTGTCTTCATGTTGCACATTATCCTGGGTATTGATCGTTGGTGACTCAACGGTCTCATGTGCTTCATTGCTTATCTCAAAATTTTTAGATGCCATTTTCAAACACTGCCACAAAACAAGGGTTAATTGACATATCACATATTATCCCTATACTCTGACCGACCAATTAAATACCAAATAAACTTAGGTAGGTCATACTAGCGAAGGAATTCCCCGTCTCTCCCCTCCTAGCTCTTGTCTCACATCTCAGCCATGGATCATATCCCTAAGCTTTGATACCAACTGTGATGCCCCCAAAATAGGTATACATCACCCATCTTGAGTCGCCAAATACATGGTACAAAATTAAAATACAACTTAATTATACAACAGTCGTGTAAAATACGACAAAACATAATCTACGAGTTTTAATAAGAATATTGTCATCTAGACAATATCCACACTCAATGGAGTCCTCATTACATTTATTGTCACACTATTTTATAGAATAGTGAGGACTACTAAAACAACCATCTGGACCGTCAATCCATTCCCTGACTCGTCCCAGCTATATTCTAATTTCCTGAAGAGAATAGTGAAAGAAAGGGTGAGCTCAACTAGCCCAGTAAGAAATATTATGACTAAGATAATGCAAAATAATTTATTGTTAGCCGTCATCAGTGTTAAACTGATAAAATATAACAAACATCAACTTTAACTGCAGCGGAACAAGTAATCCATTAGAAGAGTCAACTGAGAAAAAAATCTACTATCTTCTATGATTTAAAAGGTTTTTCATCACTTTTATCGCTGAGACTTAGCTTAATAAATAAACCACATCATCCCTGCACTACGGCCAAGGATATTCATTAGTTTCACTACCACAAATTATCCATGAATTACGGTCCAAGGATATTCGTGTATTCATCAATGGTCAAGATCATGCCAACAATTGTCCATCAATGCACTACGGTCAATGAGGACTTTTACCACATCATTTGTAATATTACGGTCATGATTATACCGAATAATCCCTTATCATAATCATACCAAGTCCATCTATGCACTACAGGCCACAGATGACTTTCAACATATTATAAACATGAGGATGATGACAATGATATAAGAATTCAATAAAACAAGTTCAAGGATAATTTTTTAAAGATTTATAATTTAATTTATCCAGAAATCAATAACGTCCAAATTGTTTAAGTTGCCGTGAGGCATAGGCTATGACTTTCCCATGTTGCATAAGAACACATCCTAACCCTTTGCCCGAAGCATCACTGTAGATGACAAATCCCTCTAAACCAGATGGTATTGTTAGAACAGGTGCTGAAATGAGTCTCTTCTTGAGTTCATGAAAACTCTTCTCACATTCCTCGCTCCAACCAAACTTTGTATCTTTTCGAGTCAGCTGAGTTAGTGGAGTAGCGATTCGAGAAAAACCTTCCATGAATCTCCGATAATAACTAGCTAAACCGAGAAAGCTACGTGCTTTCGTCATCGATGAGGTTGCTCCCGCTTTGAATGGCTTCAATCTTTCTTTGGGTCAATGGATATTCCATGACTTGATACCACGTGCCCAAGGAATGCTACTTCCTCAAGCCAGAACTCGCATTTCTTCAACTTGGCATAAAGCTTATATTCACGGAGCTTTTGGAGTATCAGCCTCAAGTGTTGCTCATGATCTTCACGGGTTTTGGAATATATGTGGATGTCATCAATAAAGACGACCACAAAGTGATCCAAATATTCCTTGAATACTCGGCTCATCATATCCATGAAGGCAGCAGGAGCATTAGTCAATCCAAAGGACATGACTAGGAATTCATAATTCCGTCTGGGGTTTAAAGCCGTCTTTGGAATGTCATCGGTTCTAATCTTCAATTGGTGATATTCGGAACGAAGATCAATCTTTGAAAAGAATTTGGTTCCTTGCAACTGGTCAAACAGGTCATCAATACGTGGCAATGGGTACCTATTTTTGATGGTGACATGATTCAACTCCCGATAATCAATACAAAGTCGCATACTCCCATCTTTCTTCTTCACACGAATAGAATAGGAGCACCCCAAGGAGAAGTACTAGGGCGAATAAAGCCAATGTCTAACAATTCCTGCGGTTGAGTCTTTAACTCACAAGTTCAATAGGAGCCATTCGATATGGGGCTTTAGAAATGGGTTTTGTACCGGGTTCAAGGTCGATACAAAATTCAATTTCACGCTCTGGGGGTAGGCCAGGAAGTTCTTCAGGGAATACATCAGGAAATTCATTAACAATAGAAATATTATTCAAAACTGTCGTTTTTTTGTTTAGATTTGTGACATGAGCTAAGAAAGCTTGACATTCGTTTTTCAATAAACAAAGAGCTTTATGGCTTGAGATGACAGTGATTGATTTTAATGGTTTGTTTGCTTGAATTCGCATAATAGTTCGATTAGGAATATGAAAGCTAACAACCGTATGAAAACAATCAATTTTTGCATGATGAGTAGTTAACCAACCAATCCCTAGAATTACATCAAATGCAAGTATTTTTAATGCAATAAGATCGACAGGTAATGTGTGGGTACCAACTTGAACCAAACAGGACTTATAAACTGTGGATGTAATAAAGGTTTCTCCCAACAGAGTTTCCACAGATAAGTCAAAGTCTAATTTCTCTAGAGTCAAATTTAATCGTTGAGTGCAAGTAGGAGAAATAAAAGAATGGGTAGATCCGGTATCAAATAAGGTATAGACTTCGCTAGAGTTTATGATAAGCTTACCCGTGATGACCTCATTCGGGTTCCTTGCTTTCTGGGAGGTCACTACAAACGCTCTCCCTTGCACTACTAGCTTTGACTTTTCTGGCACGGCCTTTGGTGCCTCCATCCTAGCTGAACTTGTCTTCAGTGAATGACAAAATCGGGCTAGGTGACCTTCTCTTCCACAATTATAACATATTTTGGACGGCATCGCGCAGTTTGGACTGATGTGTCCCTCTCCTCCGCATTTGAAGCATATGATAGGTGGTCGTTCTCCTTCCTTAACAATGGGTGTTGGTGCTGACGTCTTTCCACCTTTGTTGAATCTCCTCTTCTTGAAATGTCAATTTTTACTGTCTTGGCCATGATTACCACCGAAGTGGTTACCATTTCTGGCATGTTGATTCCCTCCACGTTTGTTGTCATCGTTTCGATGACTGATACCACTAGTATTTTCATGCTACCGGCTGCTTTCTCTTAGTTGCGTTGACTCGTTACCGCACTCCAATAACTGAGCCCTATTTACAACATCTGAGTACAAACATAGTTTATGAGAAATAAGATACTGATGTATCTCCGGTTTTAAACCTCTTAAAAACATTCGCGTCATTTGCTCCTCATTATCGACCAAATAGGATACAAACCGGGATAACTCCACAAATTTAGCCTCGTATTGCGACACGATCATATTGTTTTGTTCCAATTTGATAAACTCCACTTCTTTCATGTGACGAATACTCTCGGGAAAGTACTTGTCGTTCAATAGCTCTTGGAACTTCTCCCAAGACATCTTGAGTGCGTCAGGTTGGGTACATTTTACAGATTCCAGCCAGTAATCTGCCTCTTCACGCAACATGAAGGTGGCGAAGGGAACCTTTTTCTCCTCGGAGCATCCCAAGACATCAAATATCTTGGTGATCTACTTTATCCATGCTTAAGCCTTAAGTGGTTTTGGCTCTCCTATAAACTCCGGTGGTCCCAGCTCCTTGAACTGTTTAGCAGTGACCGTCCGAGAGTTTCTAGTGTTTCCACCTACATTTTGGACAGGATCCGCTCTCGCCTGATGTTGCATAAATTGCATAAAGCCTCTGAATAGTCCATCATTCATCATTTAGTCAGTGTTGTTATTTGCATGAGGATTGTCGCCTTCCTGATGCACATTCTCCTGATTACTGATATGTGGAGACTCAACGGTCTCTTGTGCTCCATTGCTATTTTCAACATTCTCGGATGTCATTTTGAGATCTTCGCCACAAAACAAAGGTTCATTAACATATAACATATTATCCATATACTTTGGTGACCAATTAAATACCAAATAAACTTAGGTAGGTCATACTAGCGAAGGAATTCCCCGTCTCTCCCTCCTAGTTCTAGTCTCACATCTTAGCCATGGATCATATCCTAAGCTTTGATACCAACCGTGACACCCCCAAAATTAGGTATACATCACCCATCTTGGGCTGCCAGATACATGATCTGAAATTCAAATACAACTTACTAATACAAGCTGTGCGTATAATACGACAAAACATAAACTGTGAGTTTGAATACAAATATTGTCTACTAGAGAGTATACAAACTCAAAAGGAGTCCTCATTACAATTATTATCACACCATTTTCACGAATAGTGAGGACTACTAATGCTATCCTCGGACCATCACTCCGCTCCCCACTCTTCGTCCAAATTATATTCTCATTTCACGAAGAGAACGGTGAAAGAAAGGGTGAGCTCAACTAGCCCAAGAAGAAATATTATGACTAAGATAATGCGAATAAATTATCATTAGTCTCCAACAATGTTAAACCGATAAAATATAATGACATCAAGTTTAACTACTGATGAACAAGCAATCCATTAAAAGAGTCAAGTAGAAAATAAAATCTAATATCTTTTATGATTTAAAAGGTTTTTCATCATTTATTATCGCTAAGACTCGACAATAAATGTTCCACATCATCGAATCACCCCGCACTTCTGACGAGGATATTCTTTAGTATCACGACCACAATAATCCATGCACTACGGGCCAAGAATATTTGTGTATTCATTAATGGTCATGATCATGCCAACAATCGTCCATCAATGCACTCACTGAGGCAATGAGGACTTTACCACATCATTTGTAACATTACGGTCATGATTACAAGAAATAATCCACGGTCATAATCATACCAAGTCCATCTATGCACTACAGGTACGATGACTTTCAAAAAAATATAAATATGAGGATGATGACAATGATACAAGAATTCAATAAAACAAGTTCAAGAATTAATTTATCCGAAACTAATAATGTCCAAATTGTCAACATGATCTTTGCTTTGTAGAGTAAAATCCAAGAATGATCGAAGAATATTTCCATGAAAAGATCTTTGGATGAAGCGCAAATATCTAGGATATTCTACTAATTTCATGGAGTATAAAAGTCAAAACTTTAACCAACTAAGTATAATAAATAATGGAATAACAAAAGAAATCACCATGCATGCGGTACTTCGCATGACAAAAGTTATTTCAACAGAATAATAAAGATTTTAACCAGTCCGGTGTAAAACACATGACGAGGATGTTCCAATGAATAATAATAAAGATTTTAACCCGGTCCATTAGAAAACACACACGCACGTGATGTTCCAATGTAATAATAATAAGATGAGAACCAGTGTCCGTGTAAAACACACGACAGAGATGTTCCAATGAATAATAATAAAGAAGCGGAAACCAGTCCTGTGTAAAACACACGAGCAGGATGCTCCCAATGAAATAATAGAAGAATGTCACCAAGTATCGGGTAGACCGCGTATACAGGTTATTCCAACGGAATAATAAGCAATGGAATAACAACATTTCTCTTCATGAATAAGAAGGAATAACACCCCTTACCGTAAAAGAACTGAATATAAGAGTAGTTAAGTAGCAGAAATCTTTTCTTCTTTCTCTCTATAATTTTCTCTCTCTAGAGTTTCAATGAATTCATAAGAAATAATGAAGGAATGAGCTTCTATTTATAGGAGAATGGAAGTGTACTGTTTATGAACGAATTATTTTTGCAGAATTATTTCTTCAACCAAAAATAATAAAGTCAATCAACTACCCAATAAAATCACAACAAAAATTAAAATATAATACATATATATAAACACATGTTTTCAACTTATATATATCAGTATTATATATACATCACTTAATTTTTCTCCCCCATACCCAACATCAATCCCCCACCCACCCATCCACCCAAAAATCAATTTCACTACACTCTTACACATCACTATCACACTACCACTTTTTCACCATTTTCCACTCACACACACATCACACACCTATCACTTTCACATATCACTTTCTCCCACCATATACTCAATACATACATATACTTCCATACGTATACTCTTCCATTTCCAAAATCATTTTTCCAACACATATAGGCCCCACATGTGGCCCCCACATGTGGGCCCCACCTTTAAATAATTTTTTACCAATTATTTTGAAAAAATGGGTAAATAGAAATCCATAAAATAAGAAAACCTCATAAAAATCACCTTAATAATTTTAACAACATTTATCATCTTTATTACAATTCACAATATTAATCGACCAGGTCGTTCCCAAGAAAGAGGGGGCTTTCTAATAAGGATTTCACCCTATTGGCGCGTAATTAGGTGACCAAACCTCTCCTTGACAGAACTTCTAGACATCGTTAATATTGCAAATAATAATATTAATAATTTTGTCGTTTTAATTATTGATTTTAACAATATAATAAATATCGACAATAATTGAATCAAATAACGTGAGATACTATGCAACAATTACTATAGCAATAATTGAACAAAACAGAATGACTTCTCACGTAAGCATCAATAATCAATACCGTGTGCTACTATGCAACCACGCGTATTACTATACTTTTACTACCGAGTAGTTCAACAGTATCAATGGTAAAACTTCTGCCATTATTTTCATAAAAATATTTTTGTCGTTTTCTCTCTCCGACAATAATTCTGTTGTGGGGTCCACCAATGATTGCGTCGTTGTACGAATATTCTCTGCTAAAACGAATATTCCCGACCAATCGAATATAATATAACAACTTGAATACTATGCAAAATTTATAAATATTACCCACAACTATAACATTATATCAATTTCACTCTATAATATTCAAAAATAATATTTATAGAAAATTCATCTTTATTCAAAAAGTTGGGGTTTTACATGAACACTCAGCTCCCGCTGGTACAAATAGTAGCTATATGTGAGCTCACAAGTGTTTAAAATGAGAAAGCACTCAGTTTAGGGTGTGTACAGAGCAAATTTGGCAGGGCTTCCTCACCTTTTTTTCTTACAAAATGGCCACCCAAGACCTATATTTATAGAGGGGGAGCCACAGATATACTGATTTGCCGAGGTGCCCTTTGACTCCACAGGTCATGTCATCTCGAAATGCGTTACGCATGCATTTGTGATGTCCGCTCAAACTTTCGTAATTGCAATCCGGCATCCGAATCGAGGTATACTGAGACCTATTTCGAATCATGGTTGTCGAGAGAGTTACACAATGACCTGGGATTAGAGGTTCTACGAAGTCTGGAAGATGGGACCATGCCCTCCGGTCTTCAAGCTTCAAATTCTATCTATTGCCCTACGCAATAGTCACTCTGGATTGGACCTCCTTGGTTCTTGTGCGACATTGCTGTGTGGAAATGTATGTATGAAATGTTGAGACGGTGCGATGTGGCGTCAAGGTGGAAAGATGACGACTTTGCCCCTTACCGGGGTTATCTCTGGTTTGGGTAGATAAAGCAGACGCTGCTCAGGGTTATCTCTGAGATTGGACTATTGCAAGTGTTGAAGGTCCTCAGTATCATCTTTGAGGTGTGCCTGTCTTCCCGGTGTTATCTCCGGGTCTTGTACTGATTTCCTCAGTGTGAGTGCCGAGGTTGAAGCTGATTGCATTCATTTGAAACAAGCATTTCGGGGTAATCTCTAGAACTACAACTGTACTCCTTGGGGTTATCTCCAAGGTTGGAACCGCTACTCCTAGTGTTATGTCTCGGACTGAGACTGAATATCTCGGGGTTATCTCCGAGATGAATCGACCTTCTTCGGTGGAATTTTTGGTATTTGAAATGCATGCCTCGGGGTTATATCCGAGGTTGGAACTGATACTCCCAGTGTGTGTTTCGGGGTTGAGACTGAACTTCCGGTAATATCTGGACTGGATATGAGTTGTCTTCTAGGGTTATCTCAGAAAGACGAATTTGCCCTCCTGCAATGTCAGTGATATGTGTGTAGAAAATTTCGAGTGTCTAAAGATGCCCCTCTTTACCATATTTATACAATGCAATGGCATGGATATGATAAAGAATCCTAGACACTTGAAATGCAACAAGATAAACATGATGCCATGTGCAGCAACATGATGCAAATGCATGATGCATGTGGATGGTTGGATTGCTCTCCAACATGACGGGATGATTACCGTCTCCTCGCGGCTTCTGACTGGGATCGACAAAGATGATGGTCTTTGACGTGTGATCCAAATATTTTAGGATGTTGACATTGGGGCTATCATCAAAGGCCTTAATCCTTGATACAAACTTTATTCTAAGATGTGCCTCTCGTGTACAAGAGATCTGTGGGGATAAAGCTTTGTCTGTTTAAGGATGTGCATATCATATTCCATCATCGATCCTCCCCAATTGATGTTGATCCTTCCTGGTTTGTATCACCAGGACATAAGAATGTTCTGTTGGATTTACTGCCAATAGTATGTGTTGTCAGGCTGCCTGACCTTCGTTGACATGTACGTCACCGGATAAAACCCCTGTTGGGCAGACTGTCAAGGCTGCTTGACCTTCGCTGACGTATGAATCAACGAATAAATATTCATTGTAACCCCCACCGAGGATCGACTTGATCCTCATTGACGTGTGCATCAACGAAAAAACATATGTTGTAATCCCCGCCGGTGATCGGCATGATCCTCGCTGACGTGTGCATCAATGGAAAATGTGTTGTAACCCCCGTCGGGGATATGTACTTCGACATATGAAAACACGTGATACCCCCACCTGGGATTTCTGTATTTTGGATAGATGAAAACGCGTGATGCCCCTCTCCGGGGATTTGATTGAGAATGCGTGATGCCCCAGTCGGGGATGTGATTGAGAATTAGGGTGACGACCCTGAATTGGCAGCATTGGACCTGCGTAAGGTATTACCGAGTATGTCTTGTACCATTTGGAGATCATCGGCATAGTGTACCATAGTGCCACGCAACATATGGACCGTATAGGAGAGTATGATTGGGGTTCCTACACCTTTGCATATTTCCTCAAGGGCATGCATATGCGTTCGCAGGGCTTTACTGAGGCTTAGTTAGAATTCTACCCATTTCTACTGGTGAGTATTTCTCTTGTAATTTCCTATGTATAGGATAAGAGTGTTTACTAATAGCAGATGTTTGCCTTTGTGTTGGCAGTTTTGGGCCTATGAGAGGCTTCCATGTTTGCATCATGTGAGTGTGTTAGGTTTTGATACCTATCCACGAGGACGGCGATGGAATCATTTCATACTGGCGGAGGTCCCTATAGTTGAGGGTTTTACTCATTGCCGCCTATAGCTGGAGTTGTTGACAGCTGACGTCATCACATGGATTCCCTTATTCTGGGGAGCACTTCGCCATTGGATTTGAGGATGGGTACCCAACTGGAGTCGAGCACGTGATATCCACCCGTAGGGTTCCTCTCTTCACTGATGGAGGATGAGAGATCTATTTAGGAGAGCGTGCTATTAGGAGCACCACAGGAGTGATCCGTATGCCGATCTTGCCTCTTGCCAGGCGTTATTGGTATGTGTCGCAGTCACCCGTCATTGATATCCCATTGTTGAGTGTTGACGGTTTTGCATTGTCAGAGGGTCCCTGCACTCAAGAGATATTCCAGCATTGGTGGTCCCCTCGTACTATTGGAGCCCAGACTAGTGCCACTCAGTTTATGGGGGATATGGTTCTAGGATCCGTGATGATGACGGATTGGCTAGCCTGTGTCCGAGATCCGACACATTTGACACAGATTGACAATTTGACCCAACGACTGGACTGGGCACATTTCTTTATCCAGAATTTGGACAGAGATCCGGCAGAGGCAGATTCGTTTGATCCTTCCAGCTCAGGTGTTGGCCCCTCAGATGACCCATTTGGCTTTGCTGATGCAGATCCTTCTTTATATAGGTCTAACATCTCTGTTGATAGAGATCCAGTGACTCAGGAGGAGTTACATCAAGTGGATAGGATTGATGATGTAGATATTGACACCATTGTTTTCTTCTGATGTGTATTCTCGTTATCTCTTTTAATAGGCCTATGTTAGATACTGGGTGGTTGTGCCCAATTCTCGCTATATCTTTTGATAGGCCTTTTTTAGTAGTAGGGCGTTTGTACTGCATTTCTCTGTATTTTTAGCAGTACGGAGATGATGTATGTAGATGATGATATACTTAGGAATGTATGAACAGTTTTTCATTCCCTATAACATATTTCCATCTATTATTTGTAATGCATGTATCATGTTATGCATATGTATGTGTGTTCAGAGATATTTAGCATTGACCCCTGGATGGTCTTATTATACGGCCTACACAGATGTCTTCTTGACAGTCAGCCGCATAGATCATATGTAATAACCTGGGATTTTGAATAATCCAAATTTTACGAATAAATTTTTTTAATTTTAATATTAATATTGAGTATTAATTTTGTGATGAGTATCTGTGATACGAGTCTCGAGAAGTGGTCAATTTGTGTACTGACTAAAAAATAAGAGTAGAGTTGTGCTTAACTGAGAATTTGAAACCCTAACCCTATGTTCGGATAGGGATTCGATAGAAAATATAATTAAAATAAATATATTGATATGTACGTTTTTGTACTGTATAGAGTTATTGATAAATGATTGATCGGATAAGGTTTAAAATTAGAAACCTTAATCTCAGGATTAGAAACCCTGACGTACTGTTAGAAACCCTATTCATATGCCGGGAAACTCTAATTTTAAATTTGGGAATCCTAAACTCCAATCCTAATTAGCAAGCCCTAATGTGATTAGTAAATGTTAATATTATTAGAAAACCCTAATTATACTTTAGAAATATTAATTTCTATTTTAAAACCCTAATTTAGAAAATCTTAAAAGCTATAGTTGTAAATCCTAAGGGTTAAAACCTTAGGGTTAAACCCTAAGGGTTTGGAGAAATGTTATATATGCCATTAAATTTTCAAGATTAAAGACCAAAATGCCCTTTTTATATTTTTAATTAGTTAACTTGTAAAATTGGCAAGACCTTTAGTTGGTAACCTAATAAAAACTTGACTGTGTGACTTCAAAAAATCCAACCAATCAGTCCATTTCAGCAGATTCATGCATTATATCATAACATATAAGAGATAAGAGAGAGAAAGTTGCTTAACTTGGTCATTTTTCTCTCAAGCTCTCAACAAACTCATTATCTCTCCTAACCTCCGAATTTCTTTAGTGTTTCAGTCCCTAGATATCTTTCTAACACATCCAAATCGGTGTAGTAAAGACTAGATCAAATCATATTCAAGAGGAGGTATAACCCTAAACTCACCATTTGATCTTGTATGCTAAGAAAACTTTTGTGCTTATGTGTTTAGATTCATGCTAGAGGATGTTATATGATGATCTATGATGATCCATCATAGATCTATAGCATCAAAGTGCCTTACAAGTAAGATTTTTCAAAACTGCTCAAGAACAGAATTTGTGGTCTGACAAGCTAATGTCAAGAGCCACAGATTCTTGTCTGTTTAAGATTTTTTCTTGTTTTATATTTTGGATCGGTAGTCTGGCATGAGGACTGTGATCTGGAAGTGGAATCTCAGCCATTCCATGTCCAGGTTGCAAGATATTCATGGTCAAAGTGAGTTGACCGAGCATGACCGAAGCTTTATGGGTAACCAAGAAAGTGTAAATCAGCGTCTGACAAGTTTTTCAATCGCTTTGATCAATCAGGATTTATGTGTTTTAATGATGTGTTTTTATCCAGTTTGTAGTGTGTTGTATGGACTATAGATCCTGACCTTTAGATCTCTTAAAACATCAACTGATAGAACGTAGTGAGTGGTCAAACCAGGCCACTCAGTCACGGTTTAAGTTTCTGGAAAAACCCAGAAACAGTTTGAACAAAGTTTCTGACAATGTTTGACCAGATTAAATATGGTGATTATGATGTTTTCGAACTGAGTTAGTGTTATGTTATTGTTCATTGTCATTTGTACTACCTATTTGGACCAAGAACACACCCATACAATGACCAGAACCTTGATCAAATCGTGATAGAAAGTGTCTGGCCAAGACCGTGCGGGTTTCGAGGTTACCCAAAAAACCAGATTTAAATCGACGAAAAGTTTGGGAGATCAGATCTTTTTGTTGTTTTGTTGTATGACCAAGATGATGCTTGGATGTTGTAGTGTTACATAAACACTACACGATCACAGTTCAAGCTAGCCCAAAAAACGCATTACACAAAGAATCAAGTGTGGTCAAAGTAGCCACCTTGAACACTGACTTGTCAGTGTTCTTGAGACCAAGAACACCTAAGACGACAGAAAGTGTTGTTATAGGCCATTAGCGACGGTTTACTTAATTTTTATTTTCTGATTTTTTGGAAATTAATTAAAAATAGAAAATAAATTCTAAAAATTACAAAAATGGTTTTAAAAATTATTTTAAATCCTGAAAAAAAAACTTTTAATTATTTGGGATATTTTTCATTAATATTTAGAATTATTTGGATATTAATTATATTTAATTTATTTAAGTAGTGTATTAAATAAATTTGACAAAAATGATTTTAATATTATAAAATCATTTTAAATAAAAATAAAGTGTTTAAAAATATTTTGAGTTATAAAATGTAATTTTAATATTTTTAGAGAATTTTTATTAATAATTTAATATTACTGATAATAGATTTATTTAATTATTATATTAAATAAATGAATTAAAAATAATTTTAATATTATAAAAATCACTTTAAAGAAGAATAAAGTGTTTTGAATTATAAAATATAATTTTCAATATTTTGGAGAATTCTCAATAATAAAGTAATATTAATGATATTAGATTTATTTAAATATTATATTAAATAAATGAATTAAAAATGATTTTATTAATTTAAAAATGAGAAAAATGATTTTAAAATATTTGAAGTTATAATCAATGACTAATAATTTAATTACTATTTAAATATTAATGGTGATGATTTAAAAATGATTTTAATTATTTTAAAATCATTTAAGTAGAATATTGATGATTTAAAATATATTAAGTTATTAACAATAACTTTGATATTTTGACAAGTATGTCATTAATATTTTAATATTATTAACTATTACTTGATAATGGAATTAATTAGTATTTAAATCATTTAAAAATGATTACGGTGTTTGAAAAAATATTATAAATTATAATAATTGTTAGAAAATTATTAAAAGCTTCCAAAAAATATTATAAATGATATATGACTTATCTAAAATAATATTGAAGCTTTAAGACCGAGTTTAATTGACAATAAATGTGTAAATTGTAGGATAGGGTGACCAAGACACCGAGATGAGACCAAAGTCTAACCAGACCGAAATAGTTAGACATGATAAGTGTTTGTATAAGTTATAAACACTAATGTGGTTATGTGGTAATGTGCCTAGGAGACAGATTGACTGTAAATTACAGTGATACGTGTTACAAATTTTTGTGCTAATTGTGAGACCGATATTGTTCATATAGGTCTTTCAAACGCAGATAAGTATATTGTGTAGCAGTAATCAACGCAGAAGGCAAGTTTCCTAACTCAACCTTGAGTTATATTTGCTCAATTATTATGGTGGTTAATTATTATTGATTAGACCACGTCCAATAATTTATTATTGATTATTCGCAGTTAGTGCATGTTTATTAATTCAAATTGAATTAGTGAATTCTGAGAATATAATTAGAGAATAACTATTGTTGGATACTTACATCCGTAGAAGCTAGTATTGACAGTACATATAATTCCTCTTTATTGTCAAATTATGTTGAGATATGTCTAAGCTAATTATTCTAGCTAGATGAACAATTGTTAGAACTTGATAGGTTCGAGAAGATAATTCAATTATTATTAACAGATTGATGCCAATTATTTCGGCTAGATCGAGAAATGACTAAATATTAAAATCATAATATTTCTTTGTTAACTCAAGTTCTGATTCAAAGACTGAGAAGAACAACCGTTTATATAAAGGGAACATATTTGGTCGTATATCAGCTTTTGCGCGCGTTTTGAGTATTATCCATAATATAGGGTATAAGGAGTTAGCTGCTCTAAGTACTTGCGGAGGGGTATGATTTAATCTTTATGGTTATCTGATACACATGGGTATATCAAAGTCAAATCTTTGATAGTTACTCGAGAAGAGAAGTTCAAGATCCAAAGGATCACTCAGTATAAATCTTGAAAACATTCCACTTGGTTATTGCGTAGAATTGATTCTTGATTATTCAATAGAATACCGTAGAAACTTTGAAAGTGTTGTACTCTTTCATTTATCATATTATTGTGTTGCATAGATTGCGAGAAGACTTGTTAGTTATTAAAGATTTGTTCAGCTATTTCAAAGTTCCCTGAACTTAAGTGTTATTCTATCAAATTAGATAGTCTGTTATTTTTATTCTTATACATTTATTGTATGTCTTAACTTGCGGGGCAAATCTGTTGCTCACCCTTGCTAAATAAAACATTTCAGCTAGGGAAGAAGAGGCCAGAGGGTCTAAGAAGAACAAAGGCAAAGGCAAAATGCTGGAGTAGTTATAATAAACTTATTATTATGTTATATTTGTAAACCCTTTTTGTATATCTAAGGGGTATGTTTGTAATGTTAAGGTTAGATGACCTGGGACTAATGAAATAACAATCTCTGTTAATGACTTATGTATTACTATTTCTATATGAATGGGTAGTTAGATGTTATTATATTGTGAATCGTGAGCACCAAACTCGGGGGTCATGTAACCCAGATTTGGGGGTGTCATAGGTTAGTATCAAAGCTGTAAGTTATAAACCTTAAGTGGGGTGAGGGAAAACCTTAGGATTATAACCATAAATGAGATAGAGAAAACTCATTTAGAGTACTAAGTGAGAAATTGTCGAAGTGCATCAATAGTGAGATAAGTGGACACATAGTGTGAGAATTTTGTACTGGTGAAATACTAATCAAGTTGTTTAAACAGATTGTAGGATGTCTAGAGAAGATCAAATGAGTGCGGAGATGCTAGCAGCTGTTGCACCAGTGCCAGTTGCCGAGGTGACAGCGTAGAGCAAATCAGTTGAAAAGGCGGGAGAAGATGAACCTATGGTCAATCTTGGGAGCGATCATGACGATTATCCTGAGATGTATCTGAGTGGTGATGAGGAGGCAGAGTCCGAAGAAGCTAAGGTGGAGAAAAAGAATAAGACCAAAGTTGGAGAACAAGATCACGAATCTGCAGAAGTTCAAGAACTACGGAGTAAACTATTTCTCTTGGAGGAGTTATGGAAGACGGAACGAGTATTACATAAAATGACTGAAGAACGGAACGAGTTGAAGGCACGGGTGGAAAGGATGAAGACTGAAGATGGTGGATCATCTGAAGGAACAATCAAGCAGCAGAAAGGCAAGAATAAGCGAATGAGGGACAACGACAACCCTAATTCTGAAAAGTCAAACCCGAAGAAGAAACAAGTATGTAGCAAGTGTGGAAAGACTCACGCGGGAGAATGCGTGATGTGGAAGAACATGTGCTTCAACTGCAAATAGGAAGAACATATTTCCCTACATTTTCCTAAGCCGAATATAAGGAAGATTTATTCATGTGGAAGAATGAGTCACGGATTCAACAAGTGTCCCAGCAAGAAGAAGACTGGTGAAGGGAGTGGACGGTAGACAACTTAGATATAAGCGATAATAACTTTTGGTAGTATGTTATGGTATTAATGGTTGTAATATCGAGAACGGTGTGTAAGCATATTTAAATATAAATATGTTTGTATGAATGAAATCTTTATTTTCTATATGAATATAAGATTAAGATTCATTTGTGTGTTCTTAAAACTCATACTTATGGTAAGTTAATGACTCATAATTATATAAAATGTTTTGAACCCCTCAGCGAATGGACGACAAAGGTCTGACTAGGATAAGTTCATACACTTATATAATTGTGGTAAGTTTAACGAACCGTGAATGGTATGTCAAAATGGAAAATGACAACTTTTTGTGTAAAGTTGGAGAATTGCAACCTTTTGTGTAAAGTTGTGTTGTTAATCCTGATATTATTTTAAAAAGAGATAGTAATATGTGTTAAGTACTAAATGTGTTATGAGCTATTTGAATAAATAAGCGATTATATGAGAATTATGTGTTGAATTCTTATTGTGTTAAGAATTTGTGTAGAGAAAGAGAATTAATGTAAGATTTTTATTTAAATCAGATTATGTCGCCTAGACGACAGAATTGAAACCAAAGAGAAGAGCAATCGGTGAATAATTAAGGAGGTCAAGCTAACCCGATGCAAAACTTTGCAAATATGATAGCCGAAGCTATGGGGAATAGAGCTCTAACAGCAAGAGTAAGAGCGAGAGATCATCCAGCTAATAGATTGGCAAATTTCAAAGACTTTAAAGCGGTAGGACCGCCAGAATTCAAGGGGACCACAGATACGTTTGAAGCCCAAACTTGAGTAAAAGAAATGGTGTGACGCCCCCAAAATTAGGTATACGTCACCCATCTTGGGTCGCCACTTACATGGTACAAAATTCAAATACAACTTACTAATACAACTGTCGTGTACAATACGACAAAACATAAACTGTGAGTTTGAATACAATTATTGTCTACTAGAGATTATACATACTCAAAAGGAGTTTTAATTACAATTATTATCACACTATTTCACAAAATAGTGAGGACTACTAATGCTATCCTCTGGACCATCACTCTGTTCCCCGACTCGTCCCAGCTATATTCTCATTTCCTGAAGAGAACAGTGAAAGAAAGGGTGAGCTCAACTAGCCCAGTAAGAAATATTATGACTAAGATAATGCAGAATAAATTATCATTAGTCTCCAACAATGTTAAACTGATAAAATACAATGACATCAAGTTTAACTACAGCGGAACAAGCAATCCATTAAAAGAGTCAAGTAGAGAATAAAATCTACTATCTTTTATGATTTAAAAAGTTTTTCATCACTTTTATCGCTGAGACTCAGCTCAATAAATAATCCAAAACATTAAATCATCCCTTCACTACAGGCCAAGGATATTCTTTAGTATCACGACCACGAATTATCCATGCATTACGGGCCAAAGATAATCGTGTTTTCATCAACGGTCCTGATCATGCCATAAAACAATTCATCTTTTCTCCCTTGGCCGAAGAGAATCCATAGCCACAATCATACCAAAAATTGTCCATCAATGCACTACGGTCCAATGAGGACTTTTAATTTTTCACATCATTTGTATCATTACGGTCATGATTACACCGCATAATCCCTGGTCATAATCATACCAAGTCCATCTATGCACTACATGCCACAGATGACTTTCAACATAATATAAACATGAGGATGATGACAATGATATAAGAATTCAATAAAACAAGTTCAAGAATTAATTTATCCATGAACCAATAACGTCCAAATTATCAACATGATACTGCTTTGTAGAGTAAAATTCAAGAATGCTCAGAAGAATATTTCCATGGAAAGATACTGGATGAAGCGCAAATATCAATGATATTCCACTAATTTCATGGAGTATAGAAGTCAAAATTTTAATCAACTGTGTATAATACCGAATGGAATAACAAAAGATATCACCATGCATGCGGTACTTAGCGTAGATTTGGTTATTCAACGAGAATAATAATAACGGAACCGAATCGGTGAAATTCATACCAAGCGGGATGTTCCAATGTAATAATAAATGCGGAATAATAAATGATGGAACCAGGTCCGCATGATATAGCATGCATGCAGGATATTAAAACGAATAATAAAGACGAGAATAATAAAAAATGGAACCGAGTCCTGTGTATAAGATGCATGTGATATTAAAATGAATAATAAAGACGAATAATAGAAGAATGTCACCAAGTATAGGGTAGTCCGCGTATATTTGGTTATTCAAAGAGAATAATAAAGAATGGAATAATAGAAGTTCTCTTCATGAATCAAAAAAATAATATTCCTTACCATAAAATAATACTTGATATAAGAGTAGTGAAGTAGCAAAAACTTTTTCTTCTATCTCTATTGTCTCTCTCTATAGTTTCTCTCTCTAGAGTTTAGTGAATTAAATAAGAAAATAATGAAGGAATGAGCTTTTATTTATAGGAAAATGGAATGCATAAGAACTAATCCATGAAACGGTCCGTTGATTTACTTTAATCGACGGTCCATATTTAAAGAAAAATCTTTTAAACAAAATATAATATATTCTATTTATATAAAAAGATTTTTACTATACAAACACTATCTTGGTACTATGCAAAATACTATGCATAATAAAATATAATATATTCTATTTATAGAATAACTATAATAAAGTATTCTATTTTATATAAAAATATTTTACTATGTAAAACAATATGCATAATAGAATATAATATATTCTATTTATAGAATAACTTTAATAAAGTATTACATTTTATATAAAAAGATGTTTCTATTTTATTACTTTAATAATACGAATAAAACAAAACTTCTAAATCAACAATAATTGAATCAAATAATGTGAGATACTATGTCAAATAACTATTGTAACAATAATTGAACAAAACCGAGTGACTTCTCACAAAATATCAATAATCAATACTGGTGTATTGCTACTATGCAACAATGCGATTCTTTGTACTTTACTACCGAGTAGTTCAACAATGATCAACCAGTAAAACTTCCGCCGTTATTTTAATAAAATATTTTTGTCGTTTTCTCAATCAAGCAATAATTTACATTGTGGGGTCCACTAATGATTGTGTCGCCGTACGAATATTTCCTGTTTAAAACGAATATTCCCCGACCAATCGAATATAATATGACAACTTGCATACTTTGAAAAATTTATAAATATTACCCATAACTATAACATTTTCTCAAATTCACACCATAATATAAAAAAAATTATTTCGAGAAAATTAATTCATTATTCATAAAATCTGGGGTTTCACAATCTCCCCTCCTTATGGAATTTCGCCCTCAAAATTTAAGTACGTACCTGGTATGCCGAACAGGTGAGGATATCTTAACTTCATTTCAGATTCTAACTCTTGAGGTATAACCCTTGAGTGTTGGATACGATTCTTCTTATCCAAGATTTTAACACGAGATCTCATACGTTAAATCATCCGCTATCTCGTCCGATTCTAAATTAATAATATGGTTTGGGTCATCCACATATTTACGTAACATTGATACGTTAAAAACGTTATGAACACGCAACATACTTGGCGGTAAAACGAGTCTATAAGCTACAGTTCCTACTCAATCGAGGATTTCAAATGGGCCAATTAAATTGAGGGTTGAGATTTCCTCTCTTCAGCAACTCTTGCTTCTAGAATAACGCCCTCTTGAACCTTCTTCTTCACATTCATCAGATTTGAGTGTGTAGCTTGAGTGTCTTTAACTTTATCGATTAAAGTCGATTTTACTCGTATATTCGTTATCTTCACGTGGGTCCCTACAGTCTTTAACTCTATCTTCATCAGTTGTAAGTTATACGAAATGAGTCTTTGTGTTAACAACATTGCACTCGTAAACGCATCTGATCTTCTACTCAACACGTCAGCTGCCACATTCGCTTTCCCACAATGGTATTGAATGGTACGATTATAATCTTTAACAGCTCGAGTCAACGTCTTTGGCACGTTATACGTTTGTTTTAGTTGAAGAAATATTTGAGGGTTTTAGAAATGGGTTTTGTACTGGGGTCAATACAAAATTCGAATTCACGCTCTGGGGTAGGCTAAGAAGTCTTCAGGAATATCATTCAAAACAGTTACTCTCATCCAAAACTTGGATAGTACGTCACATTGATACCAACTGTGACTTCTATCCCTTAACCTAGATAGCACCTCACAATGATACCTATCAACTTGTCATCGTCATTCACGACGTCGCCTACAGAAAGTCTGGCTTCAGTGCATTCCACACAAGGAAGTCATCAACAAAAGGATCAGGGCTCTTTACTTATGGCTTGATATGAAAATGATTTAATTTAGTGGTTTGGTTGCTTGAATTCGCATAATAGTTTGGTTAGGAATATGAAAGCTAAAAACCTTACGAAAAACATGATGAGTAGTTAACCAATCGTTTAAAAAAAAACCACATCAAAGGCAAGTATTTTTAAAGAGATAAGATCGACAGGTAACGTGAAAGTGTCGATTTGAATCAAACAAGATTTATAAACAGTGGAGGTAACGAAGGTTTCTCCCAATGGAGTTTCAATAGATAAATCAAAGTTTAACTTCTCCGGAGTTAAGTACAAACATTGAACACAACTAGGTGAAATAAAAGAGTGAATAGAACCGATATCTAACACGGTATAGACTTCATAAGAGCTTATGATTAACTTACCCGTGATAATTTTATTCGAGTTTCTCGTCACGAAAAAAAAACGCTCTCTCTAAACTACTCGGCTTTGGCTTGCAGGGACATCCTTTGGCATCACTATCCCAGTTGGACTTGACTTCACCATACGACAAAATCGAGCTAGGTGACCTTCTCTTCTGCAATTAAAACACGCTTTGGATTGTTGCGTACAGTTTGGACGGATGTGTCCCTCTTGTCCGCATTTGAAACATACGACCGATGGGCGTTCTTTTTCCTTTAAAACGGGTGCTGGTGCCGACGTCTTCATGTCATTGTTGAACCTTCTCTTCTTAAAATGTCCATTCTTACTATCTTGGCCATGGTTACCACCAAAATGGTTACTATTCTTGGCATGATAATATCCCCCACGATGGTTATCGTTGTTCTGATTACCGTTACCACCGGTATGATTATTATCGTGTTGTTGGTCGTTGCCTTTTGGTTGTGCTGACTCATTATCGCGCTCCAATAACTGAGCCCTATTCACAACATCTGAATATAAACAAAGTTTGTGAGAAATGAGGTATTAACGTATATCGGGTTTCAAACCTCGCAAAAACATTCGCGTCATTCGCTCCTCATTATCGACCAAATGGGATGCAATCCGGGATAACTCCGCAAACTTAGCCTCGTACTACGACACGGTCATATTATTTTGCTCTAGCTTGATGAATTCTACCTCCTTCATGTGACGAATACTTTCAGGAAAGTACTTGTCGTTGAATAATTCTTGGAACTTCTCCCAAGACATCTTGAGTGCGTCAGGCTGGGTACGTTTTTACAAATTCCCACCAATGATCTCCTTCTTCACGCAACATAAAGGTGGCAAAGGGAACCTTGTGCTCCTCGGAGCATCCCAAGACATCAAATATCTTGGTGATCTGC
This sequence comes from Panax quinquefolius, assembly GCA_020205615.1. Taxonomy (NCBI): domain Eukaryota; kingdom Viridiplantae; phylum Streptophyta; class Magnoliopsida; order Apiales; family Araliaceae; genus Panax; species Panax quinquefolius. Next base: position 106,535,919 of record CM035172.1, read on the forward strand.
TTTAACCACGTCTCCGCCTTAAGTGGTTCTGGCTTTCCCAAAAACTCCGGTGGTCCCAGCTCCTTGAATTGCTTAGCGGTGAGCAGCAAACCGGGTTGCCATTGTTTCCTCCTGTATTGTGACAGCATGGAGCCGCCACCGATGTTGCATGAATTCTAAAAAGCTCTTAAACGTCTGAAATCGTTCGTTAATTGATCGGTGTTGTTGTTTACGGGAGGATTATCGCCATCTGTTGCACATTGTCTCCGATTATTGATCATTGAGAATCAACGGTCTCTGTGCTCCATTTCTTATCTCAACATTTTCGAGATGCCATTTTCAAATCACGCCACAAAATAAGGGTTAATTAACATATCACATATTATCTCTATACTCATCTCACCAATTAAATATCAAATAAACATAGGTAGGTCATACTAGCGAAGGAATTCCCCATCTCTCCCTCTGTTTCTATTCTCACATCCTAGCAGGGATCATATCCCTAAGCTTTGATACCAACTGTGACGCCCCCAAAATTAGGTATACGTCACCCATCTTGGGTCACCACTTACATGGTACAAAATTCAAATACAACTGTCGTGTACAATACGACAAAAACATAAACTGTGAGTTTGAATACAATTATTGTCTACTAGAGATTATATAAACTCAAAAGGAGTCCTCATTACAATTATTATCACACTATTTCACAAAATAGTGAGGACTACTAATGCTATCCTCTGGACCATCACTCCATTCCTCGACTCGTCCCAGCTATATTCTCATTTCTTGAAGAGAACAGTGAAAGAAAGGGTGAGCTCAACTAGCCCAGTAAGAAATATTCCCCGACCAATCGAATATAATATGACAACTTGCATACTTTGAAAAATTTATAAATATTACCCACAACTATAACATTATCTCAAATTCACACCATAATATAAAAAAAAAATTATTTCGAGAAAATTAATTCTTTATTCATAAAATCTGGGGTTTCACAAATGGAGAAAGCATTCATTATTGCACGAGTGGCAAAAGAGCGGAAGACAGCTTTTGCAACATATCTAATGAAGGGAGAAGCCAATTACTAGTGGGAGACTAATCAAGCGAGAGCTGGTACAATTATGGTGACTTGGACAAGATTAAAGGAGTTTTTCTTTGAGAACTACTTTTCGCCGAGTATGCAGTCCAGCATGGAAGTCAAATTTTTAGAACTGAAGCAAGAGAATATATCAGTTTCGGAGTATGCTACCAAATTCAATGAATTAGCAAGTTTTGCACCTCATCAGGTGGACACGGAGATACGAAAAACGAGAAGATTTGAAAATGGATTGAAGCCGGGTATATGCAACAAAGTAGCCATATTACAGATTAATACGTTCGTGGCTTTGTTGGAAAAAGAGTTAATTGGTGAAGGAGGGAGCGAAGCTGCACCTCGATTTCCTCAGGAGAAGAAGAAGAAGAATAGTGATGGAGGAAGAAGTGGTGGTAGTAACCCTAACAAGAAAAAGTGGAGCGAGAATACCCAGTCGGGTTATAAGATAGAGGAGAATAAGAAAAGGAGGGAACCATGTGCAACTTGTGGGAAGAATCATTCTGGAGTTTGCCTGAAGAAGAAAGGAGTCTGTTACAACTGCGGGCAAGAGGGGCACATGTTGCCCAATTGTCCCAATCTGAAGAAGATAAAAGGTTGCTTTACGTGCGGATCGACTTATCATATGGTTCAGAATTGTCCGAAGAGAAATGGGGAAAAGGAAAGTGTCAAAAGGGACCCGGTAGCGAAACCTTGTCGATTCGAGGACCTGCACAGCTAGAAAGACCAACGGACCGTACGTTCAACATGACGGCGCAAGATGCAGGGGTTGTCCAGGAGGTGGCGACATGTAACAATTTCGCTTAATACTTAAATTATGCGAGTAATATTGGATAAATATCGTTGTGAATTGTTTTCTTTTATAAACTCAAGTCACATGTTAGAATTTGAGACACAAATGAATATTGTGTTAATAAAATGAATTGATGATACAACTTTAAAAGATTGTAGAGAATAAGTAAATGGTGATTCTGACGACGAAATCCTTTTAAGGAGGGGTGAATGTAATAACCCGGGATTTCGAATAATCCAAATTTTACGATTTTTTATTTAATATTAATATTGAGTATTAATTTTGTGACGAGTATCTGTGATACAAGTCTCGAGAAGTGGTCAATTTGTGTATTGACTGAAAAATAAGAATAAAGTTGTAAGACCCCAAGTTTTATGAATAAAGATAATTTTTCTATAAATATCATTTTGAATAATTATGGTGTTGATTTATTAAAGTTATGGGTAATATTTATAAATTTTACAAAGTAAGCAAGTTGTTATATAATATTCGATAGGTCGGGGAATATTCGTTTTAACAGGGAATATTCGTACGACGGCATAATCATTGGTGGACTCCACAACAAAATTATTATCGGAATGAGAAAACAACAGAAATATCTTTTTATGAAAATAACAGTGGAAGTTTTACCGTTAACTGTTAAAATAACCAGTGTTAAGAGTACGATGTCTGGCACGCTTGGTTTGCATAGTAGCACACTGTATTGATTATTGATGCTTACGTGAGAAGTCACTCAGTTATACTCAATTATTGCTATAGTAATTGTTGCATCATATCTCTCATATTATTGATTCAATTATTGTCACAGTATCATCTGCATAATATTTTATTAAATCAATAATTAAGATGACAAAGTTATTAATATTATTATTTTCAATATTGACGATGTCTAGAAGTTCTGTCAAGGAGAGGTTTTGTGACGCCCCCAAAATAGGTATAAATCACCCATCTTAGCTCGCCAAATACATGGTACAGAATACAAATACAAACTAAATTATACAACCAGAGCAGAGAGTTTTTACACGAATATTGTCTCATAAACAGTATCCAAACTCAAATTCAATCCTCATTACATTTATTATCACACTAAAAGTGGGGATTACTAAAACAGCCATCTCGGACCATCACTCTATTCCCCGACTAGTTCCGGCTACGTTCTCATTTCCTGAAGAGAACAATGGAAGTAAAAGGGTGAGGAAAACTAGCCCAACAAGAAATATTTTGACTAAGATAATGCAGAATAAGTTAGCATTAGCCTTCAACAATGTTAAACTGATTGAATATAATTGACAACAAGTTTATTTGCAACGGGATAAGCAATCCATTAAAAGAGTAAAATAGAGCATGATATCTACTATCTTCTATAATTTAAAAAGGTTTTCATCAACTTTATCGCTGAGACTTAGCTTAATAAATAAACCACATCATCGAATCATCCCTGCACTATGGGCCAAGGATATTCATGTAATCATCAATAATCATGATTATACCGAATAATCCTTGGTCTTAATCATATCAATCAACAGTCCATATATGCACGTAAGCCAAAGATGACTCTCATCACAATATAAGCATGAGGATGATGACAATGATATAAACATTTAATTAAATGAAAGCAAGGGATAAATTTTAAAGATTCATAATTTAATTTATCCAATATTCAATAATGTCCAAATTGTCAACATGATACTGCTTTGTGGAGTAAAATTCAAGAATAATATCCATGTATCAAAAATATTTTGGACAGAAAAGAAATTAATTTTTCGGGTGAATAGTACTTTGTGAATAGTAACCCGACATGAAAAGTGTCCCGAATACCCGAGTGAATAATATTATAGTGAATAGTAACCAGGTGAATAGTAACCTATGAATAGTACCCCGAGTGAAAATATTGATATTTAATAAGAAAGTTCAGATCAATATTCCAATGAAACGATACTGGATGAAGCGCAAAACTTCAAGGATATCCCACTAATTTCAGGGATTATAGAAGCAATACTTACCATAATAAGTTTAGATTTAAGAATATGAAAAGAAATAACATACAAAACTGCAAATGGATTTTCACCCGTTATACGTTACGTAATCCGCGTACACAGGTTATTCCGACATATTAAAGGATGAATACGAAAAGTAGTATTCCTTATGAATACGAAAGAAATAATACCCCTTAACTTAGTAGAAAGCTGGATACTGCAAAAGTGAAGTAGCAGAATACTCTTCTTCTTGCTCTCTATAGTGTCTCTTGTGAATCTCAGTGAATTGGTGAGAATGAAAGAAGAATTAAGCTTCTATTTATAGGAGAATGGACTAAATAGTAAATAATTCATGAATGTTCCAGATTGATTTACTATTAGAACGTAAGGTCTAGATTGATTACTATTAAAACCACAACCGACGGTCCAGATTGATTACTATTAAAACCACAACCAACGGTCCAGATTGATTTACTATTAAAACCACCATCAATGGTCCAGATTGATTAACTATTAAAACCACCATTAATGGTCCAGATTGATTAACTATTAAAACTACCATCAATGGTACAGATTGGTTTACTATTAAAACCACCACCAATGGTCCAGATTGATTTAACTTATTACACTTTAGTACCCCTAAAGCTTTCCAAGTTTGCATTATTCCCCTCTAACTTATGTAATTCACTTATCTTCAATAAACACATTCTTAATACTTCAACAATTACTCATCACTAATATTATAACTCACAATATTTAACAACCAGGTTGTTCCCAGGAAAGAGGGGGCTTTCCGATAAGAATTTCTCCTTATTGGCGCGCAATTAGGTGACCAAACCTCTCCTTGACAGAACTTCTAGACATTGTCAATATTGTAAATAATAATATGAATAACTTTGGTGTCTCAATTATTAATTTAATAATATAAAATATTATGCAGATGATACTGTGACAATAATTTAATCAAATAACGTGAGATACTATGCAACAATTACTGTAGCAATAATTTAGTAAACTGAGTGGCTTCTTACGTAAGCATCAATAATCAATACCTTGTGCTACTATGCAACCACACGTATTACTGTACATTTACCACCGGGTAGTTCAACAGTTAACGGTAAAACTTTCATTAGTTATTTTTATAAAAGATATTTACGCTGTTTTCTAACTACGACAATACTTCCGTTAGGGGTCCACCAATGATTGTACCTACCATTATGTAATATTCCTGTTAAAAAACGCGAATATTCCCCGACACAACGAATATTTTATATCAACTTGCTTACTTTGCAAAGTTTTCCAAATATTACCCACAACTATAACATTATATCATATCCACACCATAATATTCAAAAATATATTTTTAGAAAAATTATTCTTTATTTAAAAAAAGTTGGGGTCTTACAACCTCCCCTTCTTATGAAATTTTGTCCTCGAAATTAGGGTACATACCTGATATATCGAAGAGGTGAGGATACCTTGATTTCATTTCAGATTCTAACTCCTAGGTCATTTCCTTCACATCGTGGTTTCTCCACAAAACTTTGACTTGAGGTATAACCTTGGAGCGTAGAATATGATCCTTCTTATCCAAGATTTTAACAGCTACCTCTTCATACGTTAAATATTCCTCTATCTCCTCTGGTTCTAATTCAATAATGTGGTTCGATTATTCAAGGTATATTTGGACCATTTTGTGGTCGTCTTTATTGATGACATTCTCATATACTCCAAAAGCCGTGAAGATCATGAGCAACACTTGAGGCTGATACTCCAAAAGCTTCGTGAAAACAAGCTTTATGCCAAGTTGAAGAAATGCGAGTTCTGGCCTGAGGAAGTTGCATTCCTTGGGCACGTGATATCAAATCATGAAATATCTATTGACCCGACAAATATTGAAGCAATTCAAAGCTGGGAACAACCTAAGTCAATGACCGAAGTACGTAGCTCTCTGGGCTTAGCTGGTTATTATCGAAGATTCGTGGAAGGATTTTCTCTAATCGCTACTCCATTAACTCAGCTGACTCGAAAGGATACAAAATTTGGTTGGAGCGAGGAATGTGAAAAGAGTTTTCAAGAACTCAAGAGGAGACTCATTTCAGCACCTGTTCTGACAATACCATCTGGCTCGGAGGGATTTGTAATCTACAGTGATTCTTCAGGAAAAGGGTTAGAATGTGTTCTCATGCAACATGGGAAAGTCATAGCATATGCCTCACGACAACTCAAAGAATATGAGAGGAATTATCCTACTCATGATCTAGAGTTGGCAGCAGTCGATTTTGCGCTTAAGATTTGGAGGCATTACCTGTATGGAGAGAAGGTGGAGATCTATACGGATCATAAAAGCCTCAAATATTTCTTCACTCAAAAGGAACTCAACTTGCGGCAACGACGATGGCTTGAGTTGTTGAAGGATTACGATCATACTATTCAATACCATCCTGGAAAAGTGAACGTGGTAGCTGACGCATTGAGTAGAAGATCATATGCGGGTACGAGTGTGATATTGTCAACGCAAAGGCCCATTTGGTATGACTTACGAAGGATGGAGATCAAGATAAAGACTCCAGGGACCCATGTGATGATGGCAAATATACGAGTAGAATCGACTTTAATCGATAAAGTTAAAGCTGCTCAAGCTACAGACCTGGAGCTGATGCGTATGAGGAAGAAAGTGCAAGAAGGTGCTATGCCGGAAGCAAGAATCGATGAAGAAGGAATACTTTGAGTCAACTCCAGACTTTGTGTTCCTAACGATTCTGACTTGAAGTTTAGAATCACGATGGAGGCGCACAACACACCGTTTGCAATCCATCCTGGGAGTACTAAAATGTATCATGATCTTCGACATACATTTTGGTGGAGCAATATGAAGAGAGAGATCACGGAGTTTGTCTCAAGGTGTTTAACTTGTCAACGTGTCAAGGTGGAGCATCAAGTGCTAAAAGGTCCATTGCAACCACTTAAAATTCTAGAATAGAAGTGGGAGCACGTTACCATTGATTTTGTTACTGATCTTCCTAAGGTTTCTGAAGGCATATATGCAATTTGGGTAATTGTTGATAGATTGACCAAGTCTGATCATTTTTTACCTATAATGAAAACTTATACACTTGAACGCGTCTTGCTCGTATGTATATAAATGAGATTTTAAGACTGCATGGTATGCCAGTATCCATAGTTTTTGATCGAGAACCAAGATTCACTTCACGGTTTTGGGTTAGTTTGCAAAAAGCTATGGGCACGGATTTGCGATTCAGTTCGTCATATCATCCTCAAACGGACGGGCAGTCAGAGAGGACTATTCAAACTCTTGAAGATTTATTAAGACTCTGTGTCCTTGACTTCAAAGGAAGTTTGGACAAGTTCTTTCCATTGGTGGAATTTTCCTATAACAACAGTTATCAAGCAAGTATTGGCATGGCTCCATTCGAGGCGTTGTATGGGCGCAAGTGTCATTCTCCAGTATGCTGGGATGATGTGGGTGAAGCAACGTTGTTGGGACCAGAATTGGTACATATGACTACGAAAAAGATTCAAATGATCTGGCACCGTATAAAGACCTCATAAGATCGACAAAAGAGTTATACTGATCTTCATCGAAAGGACGTGGAATTCGATATTGGAGATCATGTGTTGTTACTTGTTGCCCCATTGAAAAGAGTAACAATATTTGGAAAGAGAGGAAAGCTCAATCCTCAATTCTTTGGCCCATTTTTAATCCTCGATCGAGTAGGAACTGTGGCCTATAGACTCGCTTTACCGCCAAGTATGTCTCGTGTTCATAATATTTTTTACATATCTATGTTACGTAATTATGTGAAAGACCCGAACCACATTATTGAGTTAGAACCAGCCAATATAGTGGAAGTTTTAACATATGAAGAGGTACCTCTTAAAATCTTGGATAAGAAGGAACATGTTCTACGCTCCAAGGTTATACCTCAAGTCAATGTTTTATGGAGAAACCACGATGTTGAGGAAATGATCTGGGATTTAAAATCTGAAATGAAATCAAGGTATCCTCACCTATTCGTCATACTAGGTATGTACCCTAATTTTGAGGGCAAAATTTCATAAGAAGGGGAGGTTGTAAGACCCCAACTTTTATGAATAAAGATGATTTTTTTCTATAAATATCATTTTGAATAATTATGGTGTTGATTTATTAAAGTTGTGGGTAATATTTATAAATTTTACAAAGTAAGCAAGTTGTTATATAATATTCGATTGGTCAGAGAATATTCGTTTTAACAGGGAATATTCGTACGATGACATAATCATTGGTGGACCCCACAACGGAATTATTGTCGGAATGAGAAAACGACAGAAATATCTTTTTATGAAAATAGCGGCAGAAGTTTTACCGTTAACTGTTGAAATAACTGGTGTTAAGAGTACAGTAATACGCGTGTTTGCATAGTAGCACACGGTATTAATTATTGATGCTTACGTGAGAAGTCATTAAGTTATACTCAATTATTGCTACAGTAATTTATGCATCATATCTCTCATATTATTGATTCAATTATTGTCACAGTATCATCTGCATAATATTTTATTAAATCAATAATTGAGATGACAAAGTTATTAATATTATTATTTGCAATATTGACGATGTCTAGAAGTTCTGTCAAGAAGAGGTTTGGTCACCTAATTGTGCGCTAATAGGGAGAAATCATTATTGGAAAGCCCCCTCTTTCCTGGGAACGACCTGGTCATTAAATATTGTGAATTATAATAATGATAAATGTTGTTAAAAATATTGAGAGAATTTTTTTATGAGGTATTTGATGTAAATTTTGTTATTATATGGACCCCAGCCTACTCATTTTTCAAAATAGTGTGTTATGAGTGAGATATATATATATATATATATATATATATATATATATATCTTGCAGGTTGTGATGGGTGGGGGGGGGGTTGGTTATATATGTATATGTATAGAATATATATGTCACGGGAGTACTATATGTATTATATATATATATATATATATGATAGTTTGAAAAGTTGGCAGGGATGGTAATCACGGGGGTGATAACCCGTGAGTTATCAGGCACGTTATATATATAATATATAATATATAATATATATTTTATTTTATTTAAAAAATTTCGCATAGTATCCTTTCCATTCTCCTATAAATAGGATGCTTAGTTAGTGAAAGTATTATGCATACAAGCCAATCATGTATGATGATAAAGCATATACTGTGTAATCAATCTTATTTATTTATTAATAAAAGAATTATTTATTAAAGGCATTTATTATCTACATGGTGTAATTTTTAATAATATGTGATAAACCCATAGTTTTAAGCAACGCTTTTAGAATAATGATGATGATCATTCTAATGAGATCTAAATTCTTAGAAAACTTAAAACTAAAATAGTTCCCAATCATTGGATTACTAAATAGGGATTAGTGAATCGGGATAGATTGGTACATACGCATTCTTGCTCATTGGATGAGGATGATTGGTCTCATGATCATTTGTGTGGAGACACTAAAGCAAGTATGTAGGTGCTTATTAGAGAATAAGTTCAATCGAACGCGACTCGCTAAGGAATACCTAATGGAGTTTTATAGAATTTCAGAAAGTGATAGTAAGACAAATGATCCTTAGACTTGAGATCATCATAGTATCTTATATGTAATGAATTACACTTTGACTTATTCCTTAAGACTCTTAGAGTATATCGAAGGGTATGCTTGGGTGTAATAAGTTATATATGAAGATAATGAATGATCAATAAAGAATCTACCACTTCTAGTAAAAGGAGAGATGTCCTATGTGATTCGATAAATGACAACCCGTGAATCCTTGGCGGTGGAATGAAATTAGAAAGTAGTTTCTAATTTGCATTCATCGGGAGTTGTTCATTTAGGAATCGAAATACATATAATTAAATAAAATAAGACTTTACAAAGAATTCCATGTCTTATATTTAATCGGGACATAGTATGGTGGAAGGATTGAATTGTGCATTAAGAACTATTTACTCAAAGGTTCTTTTATGATTAATGTTGAAATCTATATTATCCGGAAAGTCGCTGATCGCTAGGGGAGGCTTATCCCTATTGTAGAATAAATATTATTTATTTAAATAAATTATTTGTTTAATTTATTTATTTAAATGAGATTAGAATTGTTCTAATTGATTTATTCAATAACCTATTTAATATGGAGAACCTAAAGGGTCACACCATAAAAGGAAGAATAATTATTTAAGAAGTTAATGGCATAATTGTAATAATATATTAAGTATATTTAATTTAATCTACGGTGATAGAATAAATTAAATAGCTTAATATTTATTATTTAATATTTTAGAAATATTAAATATAAATTAATAAGAGGAGTCTTATTAATATTATTATAATTATTATTATTTTAATTTCTAAAAGGTTTAGGAATTAATTTAATATTAGTACTCTCATTTATTCCTAATTGGATTAGGAAAGAAAATTAGTTAAAAGAGTTTAACTAATTATCCCTAATAGGATTTAGGAGCCCATTTAATTAAAAAGGTTTAATTAAATAAATAATACCTTATTTTAATTAAAATAGGGTTATATAATATCTTTATAAGAGGAGTCTTATATAAGATATGAGAATAACCGTAATTCCAAGAGTTGAGAGTACACCCCTTTCTTATTCAGATAAGAAAATTAGGTTTGAGCCAAATCCTTCTTCTTGAAAAATTCCTCTTCCTTGGTGGATCACCTATAGAGGCCACACACTGGGTGGCTTACATTGATCAAAGGAAGGAATCTACCCTGGAGATTCAAGGAGATCGCGGAGAAGTAGGAGGTGAACTTCGTTTTCACAAGGGTATGATTTCATAATTTCTTATTCTTCGCTTTTAATTAATAATGTGACAAAGGATGATCCGGGTAATTGGTTTGTGAAAAATTTTAAAATCCGATTTTATCTCGGCTTAAATACGCTTTGCAATTTGATTGCTACTTTGATTTTCACTTAAAACCTAACAAAGGGTATCACGAGCCAAACTTTATGCTAATTATTAATTATTTAGATTCTAAATATGTATGGGTATGTATTTTGAATAATTTATTAAGCATAATTTGTTGTATAAAATTATTATTTTATGAAAAAAAAAAAGTTTTAGGTAATTTTTTTTTTAAGGTACGATCGCCGAACAAATAAAAAAAGGAATCTGTTAAAATCACGTGGAATGTTAAGAATACTGCAGCACTATAATACCGAACATCAAGGAATTTTTTTTGTTTTGTTTTGTTAACCACGTAGTTTTAACTCACTCAAGCATGTTACAAGAGGTTACCAATTTTTTTTTTTCCCGTGAATCAAGAAGTCCCGCAGATTATTTTTCTTTTTTTTAAACAAGGCGTGTATGCAAAGTTAGTAATATATGATATATATTATTAACGTTAGCGAGGATATTAAAGCAAGGTGGAATATTTTAATTTGCTTGGTCAAATTTAATTTAAGGCCACACGTTAATGAGGATTGTCAGATCACGCTGACTTAAGAAAAATAAGCAAGTCCCGCCATTTCTTGTAAAGTAGGACTTTATATATATATATATAATTGTTATATACATATATATATTAATTTTATTAATTTTATAATTAAAATAAAAGAGTTTATTTTAATTTTGAAATTGGATTTCATGCAACATAAAATAAGGTAGTTTGTTGTATATTTAATGTGTTTATTCTTCGCAATGTGCGAGGTCGAAATAATCGAAGACCATTATAATCTTTATTTAAGTTCACTTCGGTACCTAAAGCTTTTCTTCAACAAAGTTGAGACATAGGTGAACCAAAACTAGAATAAAAGTCCATAATCAATCCGTGTAGAATATAGTATTCTATATGTGCATGCTAGTATTATATATATTATATATTATCAAGCAAACATGCTTTTTCATGAATAAAGTTGGATGTTTAATAATATGACGCGATTTTATATATATATTTGCAATGCGCTAAACAAGATGAGACAAATAATAACAAATCCTCAAAGTTTTTTATTAAGTCTTAAGCGCTCAAAGATATTTAGAATATCGAACGTTGCGCGTTTACGTAAAGACATTGTTTCAGCTTGCAGCATGATAAAATTAATAGAGTATTAAATATTTAATACGAGTTTGTTTTTAGGTCACCACAAGGCAAGTATTAAGTATTTAAGATGTTAATTTATCACATTTGATGCTTATAAAGATTTTGATTCGGATGTGCCACCACTTTCAAAATAATCTAAGAGGCAAAACATAAGGAGTTACATGTTGATGTAATTGACAAGGAGTTGTTCACCTATTTATTTATATATAGTTTGTCAGGTCACCACAAGGCTATATATATTTGAAATGGGATCCTTATTCTCACTAGCAAAAACTTTAATTAGATTTTTGCGAACCATATAAATGAGGTAATATAGTTTGAAGAAAATAGTGGGAGATACCAATATAAAATAAGACCTAATTTATTTTGGTAATTAATAAATGAATGTTTGTTAAAATATTGTCTCTTCTACATGGAGCTCTTCCGATCTCGGATGACCGAGGGCAATTGGATGGCTTTGGTTCAATCATGGATGGGGAGTTGAGTCAAGATTTAGTCTTGCGGTCACTCCCACACCTTCTCATTAATTTGTTGTGAATTTTCCATGAATAAGTTGGATGTCACCGCACAATTACTTAACATGTTGAAAAATCGGCCAAGGTCACTTCCCATCCAAGAAGAAATCCATGTCTTTCTACTTGGAAAAGGATGATTCTTCCAAGAAAAGGAAGAGGCCCAGGTATTTCCAAAGAAAGAAGAAATCCAAGAAGAGGAACTGTAAGGGGCAAAGGCGAAAAGTTTCGAAGGATCAAAAGAAACTTCGATCTGTATCGGATACCTAGCAAAGGAATTTACTTCCATTATGCACCCGTAAGTAGAAAAGTCAATTGGGTCGCCCTAAGAGGAAAGCGTCACGTAAGGATTATCTTGCAAGAAAAAGCGTAAGAAGCTTGAGGTTGTTCAATCCATAATCAAGTTTGTTTACGATTGAAATTAATTTTTCCGAAAGTTAATCTTCTACTTGGGTATCGGATAATTTATGTGGTTCTCACGTATGTGAATAATATGCAGGACCCGTAAGTAGAAACAAGATTATCAAGTCAAGGACGCTATACGTCGCCCTACGTGGGAAATGGAGCAAAAGGTCACGAGTTAATGAGGGACTTATTGTTTCTATCATCCATGCAACTACGACAAGTTCATTAATTTAAATAATTGTTATTGTGTTCAAATCAATCATTATTCAAAGAGTTAAGAAACATTATTTCTATCTTCTCGATCGATCGGATATTGATGGTTTTTCAATTATAATAAAGAACAATAGACTCCACTTGGACGCCCACAGACGATTTATAATGATAACGTTTTGTCGATATGGTGTCGTTAATTTACTTTCCTTCCGGGATATAAATGGACTTTTATATACTACAAAATCCGTTATCTAATTCAATATACCAAAGATACCTTGTGAATGATGAATTATGTATCATGGGTATGATGATGATCCATCAATTACTCCTTTTAGTAGTAAAGACTTAGAAATGGCAAGAAGCCGCTGAAATCAAAGAGATTCCATGTTAGAAACGGGTCTTTAAAAGAAAGACAGAGTGACGAGGTAGAGACCTATAAGGCCTGGATCTGGTTTAAAAAGGTTTCAAACAAAGACAAGGAGTTGGACTATGATGAAACCTTCTACCAAAGAGATAATGCTCAAGTCCATTCGGATTTTGCTTGGCGATTGCGCCTTACGTGACGACTACTTAAATCGCGTATGGATGGGCGTGAAAGCGGCCTTCCTCGATGGGAAACTCTTGAGGGAGGATGTGTATATGACGAAAATTTGTTTTCAATGCTAGTTAAATTGAAAATCACACGAATTAGATTTTTCTTCTATAATCTTGGCGTATTTCTTTCAAGTTTTAGAAAGCTTTGGCGTATGCAAGTTTTCTTCAAGTATATCTCATCCCAAGGAACGAGACATTGACATGATGCTAAAAGGTTTAGCATGGAAGATTCCAAAAGAGGTCTCATGCCGATGAGCCATGGAATACATCTCCAAGAAACAAGCCCAAAAGACACCGAGGAGCCTACTACCGATCGAAATAATTTTCTTTTCAAGGTAAGGATATTATTTTTGTTCAATATTCGTATAAAATAATATTTTCTTCCATATGTAGTATGTAAGTAATATTATTTAGACACTAAAGCAAGTGTCGATTTTCAATTCTATACTCATTTTGTTAAAGTTTTGGCTTCTATACTCCATGAAATTAGTAGAATATCCTTGATATTTGCGCTTCATCCGATATCTTTTAATGAAAATATTATTCTGAGCATTCTTGCTAAATTTTAACTTTTTCATGCCGGAGTACTATTCACTCGGTTACTATTCACCCGGGGTACTATTCATGACAAAAATTGATTTCTTTTCGATCCAAATCATTTTTGATACAATAGTATTCTTGAATTTTACTCCACAAAGCAGTATCATGTTGACAATTTGGACATTATTGAATTCTGGATAAATTAAATTATAAATCTTTAGAAATTTATCCTTTACTTTCTTTTAATTGAATTCTTATATCATTGTCATCATCCTCATACATATATTGTTATAAAAGTCATCTTTGGCCCGTATTGCATAGATGGACTTGATATGATTATGACCAGGGATTATTTGGTATAATCATGACCATGATGTTACAAATGATGTGGTAAAAGTCCTCATTGGCCTGTAGTGCATTGATGGACAGTTGTTGGCATGATCATGACCATTGATGAAAACACGAATATCCTTGGCCCGTAGTGCATGGATACTTTGTGGTCGTGATACTAATGAATATCCTTGGCCGTAGTGCAGGGATGATTCGATGATGTGGATTATTTATTAAGTCGAGTCTCAACGATGAAAGTGATGAAAAATCTTTTAAATCATAGAAGATAGTAGATTTCATGCTCTGCTTGACTCTTCTAATGGATTGCTTGTTCCGCTGCAGTGAAACTTGATGTCTATTGTATTTTATCAGTTTAACACTGTTGAAGGCTAACGATAATTTATTCTGCATTATCTTAGTCATAATATTTATTACTAGGCTAGTTGAGCTCACCTATTTCTTTCATTGTTCTCTTCAGGAAATGAGAATATAGCTGTGACTAGTCGTAGAACAGAGTGACGGTCCAGATGGTAGCATTAGTAGTCCTCATTATTCTGTGAAATAGTGTGACAATAAATGTATTGAGGACTTATTTTGAGTTTGAATACTGTCTAGAAGACAATATTTGTATTAAAACTCACATCTCATGTTGTTTATTTAAGTTTGTATTTGTATTCAGTACCATGTATTTGGCGACTCAGAATGGGCGATGTATACCGATTTTGGGGGCGTCACAGATGTTGTAGTGTTACATAAATATTACACGATCACAGTTCAAGCTAGCCCAGAAACGCATTACAAAGAGAATCAAGTGTGGTCAAAGTAGCCACCTTGAACATTGACTTGTCAGTGTTCTTGAGACCAAGAACACCTAAGACGACAGAAAGTGTCGCTATAGGCCATTAGCGATGGTTTAATTAATTTCTATTTTCTGATTTTCTGGAAATTAATTAAAAATAGAAGATAAATTCTAAAAATTACAAAAATGGTTTTAAAAATATTTTAAATCTGAAAAATAACTTTTAATTATTTGGGATATTTTTCATTAATATTTATAATTATTTGGATATTAATGATATTTAATTTATTTAAGTAGTGTATTAAATAAATTAGAGAAAATGATTTTAATATTATAAAAATCATTTTAAATAAAAATAAAGTGTTTAAAAATATTTTGAGTTATAAAACTTAACTTTTAATATGTTTAGATAATTTTTATTAATAATTTAATATTATTGATAATAGATTTATTTAATTATTATATTAAATAAATGAATTAAAATGATTTTAATATTATAAAAATCATTTTAAAGAAGATTAAAGTGTTTAAAATATTTTGAATTATAAAATATAATTTTCAATATTTTGGAGAATTCTCATTAATAAAGTAATATTAATGATATTACATTTATTTAAATATTATATTAAATAAATGAATTAAAAATGATTTTATTAATTTAAAAATCATTTAAAAATGAGAAAAATGATTTAAAATTATTTGAAGTTATTATTAATGACTTTTAATATTTTTATAATAATTTCATTACTATTTAAATATTAATGGTGATGATTTAAAAATAATTTCAATTATTTTAAAATCATTTAAGTAGAATATTGAAGATTTAAAAATATTTTAAGTTATTAACAATAACTTTAATATTTTGACAAGTATGTCATTAATATTTTAATATTATTAACTATTAATGATAATGGAATTAATTAGTATTTAAATCATTTAAAAATGATTACGGTGTTTGAAAAATTATTATAAATTATAATAATTGTTAGAAAATTATTAAAAGCTTCCAAAAAAATATTATAAATGATATATGACTTATCTAAAATAATATTGAAGCTTTGAGACCGAGTTTAATTGACAATAAATGTGTAAATTGTCGAATAGGGTGACCAAGACACCGAGATGAGACCAAAGTCTAACCGAATCAAAATAGTTAGAACATGATAAGTGTTTATATAAGTTATAAACACTAATGTGGTTATGTGGTAATGTGCCTAGAGAGATGATTTATTTGTAAAATTACAGTTGATACGTGTTACAAATTTTTGTGCTAATTGTGAGGCCGATATTGTTCATATAGGTCTTTCAAACGCAGATAAGTATATTGTGTAGCAGTAATCAACGCAGAAGGCAAATTTTCTAACTCAACCTTGAGTTATATTTTGTAAGACCCCAAAATTTTTTTAAATAAAAAGGAATTTCCTTTATTTATTATTTTGAAATAGTAAGGGTTGATTTGATTAATGTGGATAGTTAAGGGTTAAATACGCAAATATTTTAAAATAAGCAAGTGGTTATAAAATATTCATTATCGCTTAGGGAATATTCGTTTGGTGGTGGAATATTAAATCGTCGGGGGATATTAAATGCAACGACAGCTGCCATGGCCATGTGTGGGCCCCATAACGGAAAGCGATTGGATGAAGAAAACGACAAATATAAGTTATTTTTAAATAACGGCGTAGTTATTCACGTTATCTTGTTGGAATACCCGGTGGTTAAAACACACTAATCTGGCGTTGTTGAATAGTAGACGCGGTATTGCACCAATTATTGATTCTTACGTAAGAAGGCACTACTCAATAATGGTTATAGTAATTCTTTATTCGATATTTTATTGAGTTAATAATTGCTGCGTTGATATTTTATATTCTTTGTTGTTTGATAATTATCATTACACGATATTTTCATTATCGAAGCAATAATTCATATTATCTGAATAATATTATTAGATAACATTATTGGCAATGTCTAGAAAGTTACGTCTAAGGAGAGGTTTGGTCACCTAATTGCGCGCCAAGAAGAAGAAAAATTCTTATTGGAAAGCCTCTCTTTCTGAGAGCGCACAGTTGTCAATATTGTGATTCTGTAATATTATTTGTGAATAATTAATTATTGATTTATATGATGAGGAAAATATTGATTTTATGTGGATATAGATGGAGAAAATTTTTAAAATGACAATTGTTGAAAATTAATAGTTTATCTTTTTCGATAAAATAATTCATTTAAATATATTATTTTAATAATATATTAATTGGTGATATTTTTACAACGAATGTGGGATATATGAATATATGAGGAGGAAGAGTATTTTTGTTGCAATAAATGTTTAAAACATGTTAAACATGCTCGGTGGACCCCATTTATTGACCGAAATTTGATTATAGCTTTTAATAAAATCGACAGTTTGTGGATTTCGGTTAATTTCTATTTGGAATTTGGAAAAACTTTCTTCTGCAAAGTTGTAGAGAATTGAATTTCCTATAAAAACTTGTGAGATTCGAATTTTCTGACAAAAGGGCTATTTATTGTGAATTATTGAAGTTACGAAGCTCAAAATAATTAATTTTGAAGTTTTAAATATTTTTAATAAGAAAACGTTTTTTTGAGTTAGGCAAGGTGAGTCACTCTTGGTGGTGATGGTTTGAATCAGATTTTGGGTGCGTAGGAATTTAATAATTATATATTAATATTTTATTAAATTTTACGCTTTGGTGTTCTAAGCGATTTCTATAAATAGGGTGCTTAGGTTAGAATTGAAAATCACACCAAATCGAAAGTTTTCTCTCTATATTATCGGCGCATTTTTGTGAGTATTTTGAGTATACTTTGAGTATTGTTAGACGGTCTGCAAGTTCCTTTCGACACTATATCCTGTGTTTAAATAAAATCTTGATCTTTCGAGGTAAGGATGTTATTTTCTTCTCAAATGATATTATTTCTTCAATATCATTATCTTTGAAATATTGGTTGGAACTTTTATCAAATTTGGAACTTTTTTATATCTGGTTTACTATTCATGAGTTACTATTCACGAGTTACTATTCATGAGTTACTATTCACGAGTTACTATTCACGAGTACTATTCATGAAGCGTGAAGATGTTTTTGTGGAATTTCTATCTTTTGGTGTCGGAGTTACTATTCACGTATACGGCACTATTCACGTATACGGCACTATTCAAAAAAAATAAAATTTCTTCTTTTCGTCCAAAATATCTATTCGGATACTAGCTTTGATTGTATCCATGTTTTGATCATTCTTGAATTTTACACCACTATGATTATTTTGAGGTATTTTTGAACATGGATAAAACAAAATACTGAATCCTTAATCCTTAATCCTTGTCATTTTGTTTCACTAGA
Organism: Panax quinquefolius; assembly: GCA_020205615.1. Taxonomy (NCBI): domain Eukaryota; kingdom Viridiplantae; phylum Streptophyta; class Magnoliopsida; order Apiales; family Araliaceae; genus Panax; species Panax quinquefolius. The sequence continues at coordinate 106,554,639 of CM035172.1, forward strand.
TTCGTTTCTTTAAAAATATTTTCATCATCCTCGGTCTTAAATGATGATATTATTGAATATCTTTGGCTGTGTAGTGCAAAGATGAATGATTTCAAGAATATCTTTGGCACAGTAGTGCAATGATGAGCAGTGTTGAGATGAACATATTGATCGATTAATATCTTTGGCACATAGTGCAAAGATGAACAGTGTTTAAATGAACATGACTAATTGATGAATATCTTTGGCACAGTAGTGCAAAGATGAATATTTGATTCGGATGTATATTGATTGATGTTACTGGGGATAAAAGATAGAGCGATGAACTTTTAAATTCATACATAGAAGATAGTAGTTTGCATTCTCTACTTAACTCTTCTAATGAATTATTATTTCATTGCGAATATTGATTTAAAATTTGTTGTCTATTGTATTCTATTAGATTTTTCCTGTTGAAGACTAACGATAATTTGTTGTATATTATCTTAGTCATAATATTCTTCTTGAGCTAGTTGAGCTCACCCTTTTCCTTTTGTTCCATTTTTCTCGTGGAGGCGAGAATATAGCGAGTATGCAGTCGGGGAATGGAATGAAGGTTTTAGAAAGAATTGTTTAGTAGTCCTCACCATTTTGTAAAATAATGTATCAATAAATGTGATGAGAATTTATTTGAGTATAGATATTGTCTAGAAGATAATATTTGTATTCAAACTCACGATTTCTTGTTGTAATAATAAAGTTGTAGTTGTTTCTGTACTATGTATTGACAACTCAGAATGGGTGATGAATACCTATTTTGGGGGCGTCATATATTTGCTCAATTATTATGGTGGTTAATTATTATTGATTAGACAACGTCCAATAATTTATTATTGATTATTCGCAGTTAGTGCATGTTTATTAATTCAAATTGAATTAGTGAATTCTGAGAATATAATTAGAGAATAACTATTGTTGGATACTTACATCCGTAGAAGCTAGTATTGACAGTACATATAATTCCTCTTTATTGTCGAATTATGTTGAGATATGTCTAAGCTAATTATTCTAGCTAGACGAACAATTGTTAGAACTTGATAGGTTCGAGAAGATAATTCAATTATTATTAACAGATTGATGCCAATTATTTCGGCTAGATCGAGAAATGACTAAATATTGAAATCATAATATTTCTTTGTTAAATCAAGTTCTGATTCAAAGACTGAGAAGAACAACCGTTTATATAAAGGGAACATATTTGGTCGTATATCAGCTTTTGCGCGCATTTTGAGTATTATCCATAATATAGGGTACAAGGAGTTAGCTGCTCTAAGTACTTGCAGAGGGGTATGATTTAATCTTTATGGTTATCTGATACACATGGGTATATCAAAGTCAAATCTTTGATAGTTACTCGAGAAGAGAAGTTCAAGATCCAAAGGATCACTCAGTATAAATCTTGAAAACATTCCACTTGGTTATTGCGTAGAATTGATTCTTGATTATTCAATAGAATATCGTAGAAACTTTGAAAGCGTTGTACTCTTTCATTTATCATATTATTGTGTTGCATAGATTGCGAGAAGACTTGTTAGTTATTAAAGATTTGTTCAGCTATTTCAAAGTTCCCCAAACTTAAGTGTTATTCTATCAAATTAGATAGTCTGTTATTTTTATTCTTATACATTTACTGTATGTCTTATCTAGCGGGGCAAATCTGTTTCTCACCCTTACTAAATAAAACATTTCAGCTAGGGAAGAAGAGGCCAGCGGGTCTAAGAAGAACAAAGGCAAAGGCAAAATGCTGGAGTAGTTATAATGAACTTATTATTATGTTGTATTTGTAAACCCTTTTTGTATATCTAAGGGGTATGTTTGTAATGTTAAGGTTACATGACCTGGGACTAATGTAATAACAATCTCTGTTAATGACTTATGTATTACTATTTCTATATGAATGGGTAGTTAGATGTTATTATATTGTGAATCGTGAGCACCAAACTCGGGGGTCATGTAATCCAAATTTGGGGGTGTCACAGGTTGGTATCAAAGCTGTAAGTTATAAACCTTAAGTGGGGTGGGGGAAAACCTTAGGATTATAACCATAAGTGAGATAGAGAAAACACATTTAGAGTACTAAGTGAGAAATTGTCGAAGTGCATCAATAGTGAGATAAGTGGACACATAGTGTGAGAATTTTGTACTGGTGAAGTACTAATCAAGTTGTTTAAACTGATTGTAGGATGTCTAGAGAAGATCAAATGAGTGCGAAGATGCTAGCAGCTGTTGCACCAGTGCCAGTTGTCGAGGTGCCAGCGCAGAGTAAATCAGTTGAAAAGGCGGGAGAAGATGAACCTATGGTCAATCTTGGGAGCGATCATGACGATTATCCCGAGATGTATCTGAGTGGTGATGAGGAGGCAGAGTCCGAAGAAGCTAAGGTGGAGAAAAAGAATAAGACCAAAGTTGGAGAATAAGATCACGAATCTGCAGAAGTTTAAGAACTACGGAGTAATTTATTTCTCTTGGAAGAGTTATGGAAGACGGAGCGAGTATTACATGAAATGACTGAAGAACGGAACGAGTTGAAGGCATGGGTGGAAAGGATGAAGACTGAAGATGGTGGATTGTCTGAAGGAACAATCAAGCAGTGAAAGGCAAGAATAAGCGAATGAGGGACAACGACAACCCTAATTCTGAAAAGTCAAACCCGAAGAAGAAACAAGTATGTAGCAAGTGTGGAAAGACTCACGCGGGAGAATGCATGATGTGGAAGAACATGTGCTTCAACTGCAAATAGGAAGAATATATTTCCCTACATTTTCCTAAGCCGAATATGAGGAAGATTTATTCATGTGGAAGAATGGGTCACGGATTCAAAAAGTGTCCCAGCAAGAAGAAGACTGGTGAAGGGAGTGGACGGTAGACAACTTAGATATAAGCGATAATAACTTTTGGTAGTACGTTATGGTATTAACGGTTGTAATATCGAGAACGGTGTGTAAGCATATTTAAATATAAATATGTTTGTATGAAGGAAATCTTTATTTTTTATATGAATATAAGATTAAGATTAATTTGTGTGTTCTTAAAACTCATACTTATGGTAAGTTAATGACTCATAATTATATAAAATGTTTTGAACCCCTCAGCGAATGGGCGCCAAAGGTCTGACTAGGATAAGTTCATACACTTATATAATTATGGTAAGTTTAACGAACTGGGAATAGTTATGTGAAAATGGAAAATGACAACTTTTTGTGTAAAGTTGGAGAATTGCAACCTTTTGTGTAAAATTGTGTTGTTAATCCTGATATTATTTTAAAAAGAGATAGTAATATGTGTTAAGTACTAAATCTGCTATGAGCTATTTGAATAAAGAAGCGATTATATGAGAATTATGTGTTGAATTCTTATTGTGTTAAGAATTTGTGTAGAGAAAGAGAATTAATGTAAGATTTTTATTTAAATCAGATTATGTCGCCTAGACGATCGAATCGAAACCAAAGAGAAGAGTAATCGGTGAATAATTAAGGAGGTCAAGCTGACCCGATGCAAAACTTTGCAAATATGATAGCCAAAGCTATGGGGAATAGAGCTCCAATAGCAAGAGGAAGAGCGAGAGATCATCCAGCTGATAGATTGGCAAATTTCAAAGACTTTAAAGTGGTAGGACCGCCAGAATTCAAGGGGACCACAGATCCGTTTGAAGCCCAAACTTGAGTAAAAGAAATGAAGAAAGCATTCATTATTGCGCGAGTGGCAGAAGAGCAGAAGACAGCTTTTGCAACATAACTAATGAAGGGAGAAGCCAATTACTGGTGGGAGACTAACCAAACGAGAACTGGTACAACTATGGTGACTTGGACAAGATTAAAGGAGTTTTTCTTTGAGAACTACTTTTCGCCGAGTATGCAGTCCAGGATGGAAGTCAAATTTTTAGAACTGAAGTAGGAGAATATGTCGGTTTCGGAGTATGCTACCAAATTCAATGAATTAGCAAGGTTTGCACCTCATCGGTGGACACGGAGATACGAAAAACAAGAAGATTTGAAAATGGATTGAAGTCGGGTATATGCAACAAAGTAGCCGTATTACAGATTAATACGTTCGTGGCTTTGTTGGAAAAAGAGTTAATTGGTGAAGGAGGGAGCAAAGCTGCATCTCGATTTCCTCAGGAGAAGAATAAGAAGAATAGTGATGGAGGAAGAAGTCGTGGTAGTAACCCTAACAAGAGAAAGTGGAGCGAGAATACCCATTCGGGTTATAAGACAGAGGAGAATAGGAAAAGGAGGGAACCATGTGCAACTTGTGGGAAGAATCATTTTGGAGTTTGCCTGAAGAAAAAGGGAGTCTGTTACAACTGCGGGCAAGAGGGGCACATGTCGCCCAATTGTCCCAATCCGAAGAAGATACAAGGTTGCTTTGCATGCGGATCGACTTATCATATGGTTCGGAACAGTCCGAAGAGAAATGGGGAGAAGGAAAGTGTCAACAAGGGACCCGGTAGAGGAACCTTGGTGATTCGAAGACCTGCACAGCCAGGAAGACCAACGAACCGTACGTTCAACATGACGGCGCAAGATGCAGGAGTTGTCCAGGAGGTGGCGACAGGTAACAATTTCGCTTAATACTTAAATTACGCGAGTAATATTGGATAAATATCGTTGTGAATTGTTTTCTTTTATAAACTCAAGTCACAGGTTAGAATTTGAGACACAAATGAATATTGTGTTATTAAAATGAATTGATGATACAACTTTAAAAGATTGTAGAGAATAAGTAAATGGTGATTCTGACGACGAAATCCTTTTATGGAGGGGTGAATGTAATAACCCGGGATTTCAAATAATCCAAATTTTACGATTTCTTTTATTTAATATTAATATTGAGTATTAATTTTGTGACGAGTATCTGTGATACGAGTCTCGAGAAGTGGTCAATTTGTGTATTGAATGAAAAATAAGAGTAGAGTTGTAAGACCCCAACTTTTATGAATAAAGATAATTTTTCTATAAATATCATTTTGAATAATTATGGTGTTGATTTATTAAAGTTGTGGGTAATATTTATAAATTTTACAAAGTAAGCAAGTTGTTATATAATATTCGATTGGTGGGGGAATATTCATTTTAACGGGGAATATTCGTACGACGACATAATCATTGGTGGACCCCACAACAAAATTATTGTCGGAATGAGAAAATGACAGAAATATCTTTTTATGAAAATAACGGTGAAAGTTTTACCGTTAACTGTTGAAATAATCGGTGTTAAGAGTACAGTAATACGTGTGGTTGCATAGTAGCACATTGTATTGATTATTGATGCTTACGTGAGAAGTCACTCATTTATACTCAATTATTGCTACAGTAATTGTTGCATCATATCTCTCATATTATTGATTCAATTATTTTCACAGTATCATCTGCATAATATTTTATTAAATCAATAATTGAGATGACAAAGTTATTAATATTATTATTTTCAATATTGACGATGTCTAGAAGTTCTGTCAATGAGAGGTTTTGTGACGCCCCCAAAATAGGTATACATCACCCATCTTAGGTCGCCAAATACATGGTACAGAATACAAATACAAACTAAATTATATAACCAGAGCAGAGAGTTTTTACACGAATATTGTCTCACAGACAGTATCCAAACTCAAATTCAATCCTCATTACATTTATTATCACACTAAATAATGAGGATTACTAAAACAGCCATCTCGGACCATCACTCTGTTCCCCGACTAGTTCCGGCTACGTTCTCATTTCCTGAAAAGAATAATGAAAGTAAAAGGGTGAGCTCAACTTGCCCAGCAAGAAATATTATGACTAAGATAATGCAGAATAAGTTAGCATTAGCCTTCAACAATGTTAAACTGATAGAATATAATTGACAACAAATTTAACTACAGCGGGATAAGCAATCCATTAGAAGAGTAAAGTAGAGCATGATATCTACTATCTTCTATAATTTAAAAAGATTTTCACCAACTTTATCGCTGAGACTCAGCTTAATAAATAAACCACATCATCGAATCATCCCTGCACTATAGGCCAAGGATATTCATGTAATCATCAATGATCATGATTATACCGAATAATCCTTGGTCTTAATCATATCAATCAATAGTCCATCCATGCACGTAAGCCAAAGATGACTTTCATCACAATATAAGCATGAGGATGATGACAATGATATAAACATTTAATTAAATAAAAGCAAGGGATAAATTTTAAAGATTCATAATTTAATTTATCCAGTATTCAATAATGTCCAAATTGTCAACATGATACTACTTTGTGGAGTAAAATTCAAGAATAATATCCATGTATCAAAAATATTTTGGACAGAAAAGAAATCAAATTTTTGGGTGAATAGTAATCGGGTGAATAGTACCCCGTGAATAGTACTTTGTGAATAGTAACTCAACATGAAAAGTGTCCCAAATACCCGAGTGAATAATATTATAGTGAATAGTAACTAGGTTAATAGTAACCCATGAATAGTACCCCGGGTGAAAATAGAAATATTTAATAAGAAAGTTCAGATCAATGTTCTAATGAAACGATACTAGATGAAGCGCAAAACTTCAAGGATATCCCACTAATTTCAGGGATTATAGAAGTAATAATTACCATAGTAAGTTTAGATTTAAGAATATGAAAAGAAATAACATACGAAACTGCAAATGGATTTTCACCCGTCATACGTTACGTAATCCGCGTACACAGGTTATTCCGACATATTAAAGGATGAATACGAAAAGTAGTATTCCTTATGAATACAAAAGAAATAATACCCCTTAACTTAGAAGAAAGTTGGATACTGCAAAAGTGAAGTAGCAGAATACTCTTCTTCTTGCTCTTTATAGTTTTTCTCTCTATAGTGTCTCTTGTGAATCTCAGTGATTTGGTGAGAATGAAAGAAGAATTAAGCTTCTATTTATAGGAGAATGGACTAAATAGTAAACAATTCATGAATGTTCCAGATTAATTTACTATTTGAACGTATGGTCTAGATTGATTACTATTAAAACCACAACCGACGGTCCAGATTGATTACTATTAAAACAACCACCAACGGTCCAGATTGATTTACTATTAAAACCACCATCAATGGTCCAGATTGATTAACTATTAAAACCACCATTAATGGTCGAGATTGATTAACTATTAAAACTACCATCAATGGTCCAGATTGGTTTACTATTAAAACCACCACCAATGGTCCAGATTGATTTAACTTATTACACTTTAGTGCCCATAAAGCTTTCCAAGTTTGCATTATTCCCCTCTAACTTATGTAATTCACTTATCTTCAATAAACACATTCTTAATACTTCAACAATTACACATCACTAATATTATAACTCACAATATTTAACAACCAGGTTATTCCTAGGAAAGAGGGGGCTTTCCGATAAGAATTTCTCCTTATTGGCGCGCAATTAGGTGACCAAACCTCTCCTTGACATAACTTCTAGACATTGTCAATATTGCAAATAATAATATGAATAACTTTGTTGTCGCAATTATTAATTTAATAATATAAAATATTATGCAGATGATATTGTGACAATAATTTAATCAAATAACGTGAGATACTATGCAACAATTACTGTAGCAATAATTGAGTTAACTGAGTGGCTTCTTACGTAAGCATCAATAATCAATACCTTGTGATACTATGCAATCACACGTATTACTGTACTTTTACCACCGGGTAGTTCAACAGTTAACGGTAAAACTTTCGCCGTTATTTTTATAAAAAGATATTTTTGTCATTTTCTAACTACGACAATACTTCCGTTATGGGGTCCACCAATGATTGTACCGTCGTATGAATATTCCCTGTTAAAATGAATATTCCCCGACACAACGAATACTTTATATCAACTTGCTTACTTTGCAATGTTTTCCAAATATTACCCACAACTATAACATTATATCCTATCCACACCATAATATTCAAAAATATATTTTGAGAAAAAATATTCTTTATTTAAAAAAAGTTGGGGTCTTACAACCTCCCCTTCTTATGAAATTTTGTCCTCGAAATTAGGGTACATACCTGATATATCAAAGAGGTGAGGATACCTTGATTTCATTTCAGATTCTAACTCCTAGGTCATTTCCTTCACATCGTGGTTTCTCCACAAAACTTTGACTTGAGGTATAACCTTGGAGCGTAGAATATGATCCATCTTATCCAAGATTTTAACAGCTACCTCTTCATACGTTAAATATTCCTCTATCTCCTCTGGTTTTAATTCAATAATGTGGTTTGAGTATTCAAGGAATATTTGGACCATTTTGTGGTCGTCTTTATTGATGACATTCTCATATACTCCAAAAGCCGTGAAGATCATGAGCAACACTTGAGGTTGATACTCCAAAAGCTTTGTGAAAACAAGCTTTATGCCAAGTTGAAGAAATGCGAGCTCTGGCTTGAGGAAGTTGCATTCCTTGGGCACGTGATATCAAATCATGAAATATCTATTGACCCGACAAATATTGAAGCAATTCAAAGCTGGGAACAACCTAAGTCAATAACCGAAGTACGTAGCTCTCTGGGCTTAGCTGGTTATTATCGGAGATTCGTGGAAGGATTTTCTCGAATCGCTACTCCATTAACTCAGCTGAACTCGAAAGGATACAAAATTTGGTTGGAGCGAGGAATGTGAAAAGAGTTTTCAAGAACTCAATAGGAGACTCATTTCAGCACCTGTTCTGACAATACCATCTGGCTCGAAGGGATTTGTAATCTACGGTGATTCTTTAGGAAAAGGGTTAGGATGTGTTCTCATGCAACATAGGAAAGTCATAGCATATGCCTCACGACAACTCAAAGAATATGAGAGGAATTATCCTACTCATGATGTAGAGTTGGCAGCTGTTGATTTTGCGTTTAAGATTTGGAGGCATTACCTGTATGGAGAGAAGGTGGAGATCTATACGGATCATAAAAGCCTCAAATATTTCTTCACTCAAAAGGAACTCAACATGCGGCAACGACGATGGCTTGAGTTGTTGAAAGATTACGATCATACTATTCAATACCATCATGGAAAAGTGAACGTGGTAGCTGACGCATTGAGTAGAAGATCATATAAGGGTACGAGTGTGATATTGTTAACGCAAAGGCCCATTTGGTATGACTTACGAAGGATGGAGATCGAGATAAAGACTCCAGGGACCCATGTGATGATGGCGAATATACGAGTAGAATCGACTTTAATCGATAAAGTTAAAGCTACTCAGGCTACAAACATGGAGCTGATGCGTATGAGGAAGAAAGTGCAAGAAGGTGCTATGCCGGAAGCAAGAATCGATGAAGAAGGAATACTTTGAGTCAACTCCAGACTTTGTGATCCTAACGATTCTGACTTAAAGTTTAGAATCATGATGGAGGCGCACAACACACCGTTTGCAATCTATCCTGGGAGTACTAAAATGTATCATGATATTCGACATACATTTTGGTGGAGCAATATGAAGAGAGAGATCACGGAGTTTGTCTCAAGGTGTTTAACTTGTCAACGTGTCAAGGTGGAGCATCAAGTGCTTAAAGGTCCATTGCAACCACTTAACATTCTAGAATAGAAGTGGGAGCACATTACCATGGATTTTGTTACTGATCTTCCTAAGGTTTCTCAAGGCATATATGCAATTTGGGTAATTGTTGATAGATTGACCAAGTCTGATCATTTTTTACCTATACGAGAAACTTATACACTTGAACGTCTTGCTCGTATGTATATAAATGAGATTTTAAGACTGCATGGTATGCCAGTATCCATAGTTTTTGATTGAGAACCAAGATTCACTTCACGGTTTTGGGTTAGTTTGCAAAAAACTATGGGCACGGATTTGCGATTCAGTTTGGCATATCATCCTCAAACGAACGGGCAGTCAGAGAGGACTATTCAAACTCTTGAAGATTTATTAAGACTCTGTGTCCTTGACTTCAAAGGATGTTGGGACAAGTTCTTTCCATTGGTGGAATTTTCCTATAACAACAGTTATCAAGTAAGTATTGGCATGGCTCCATTCGAGGCGTTGTATGGGCGCAAGTGTCATTCTCCAGTATGTTGGGACGATGTGGGTGAAGCAACGTTGTTGGGACCAGAATTGGTACATATGACTATGAAAAAGATTCAAATAATCTGGCAACGTATAAAGACCTCATAAGATCGACAAAAGAGTTATGCTGATCTTCATCGAAAGGACGTGGAATTCGATATTGGAGATCATTTGTTGTTACCCGAACCACATTATTGAGTTAGAACCAGCCAATATAGTGGAAGTTTTAACGTATGAAGAGGTACCTCTTAAAATCTTGGATAAGAAGGAACATGTTCTACGCTCCAAGGTTATACCTCAAGTCAAAGTTTTATGGAGAAACCACGATGTTGAGGAAATGACCTGGGAGTTAAAATCTGAAATGAAATCAAGGTATCCTCACCTATTCATCATACTAGGTATGTACCCTAATTTCGAGGGAAAAATTTCATAAGGGGAGGTTGTAAGACCCCAACTTTTATGAATAAAGATGATTTTTTTCTATAAATATCATTTTGAATAATTATGGTGTTGATTTATTAAAGTTGTGGGTAATATTTATAAATTTTACAAAGTAAACAGGGACATGTGCAGCAGGAGCGGGATCCTCAATTGGAATATCCTTTCTTTCGTCATCAATGTCCGCACATTTTCCCGAGACAGGCGCGAATCACTACCTCCACCAATCGATTGACGAGGTCATCGGACAGCATCTGGGGCGAGGCACTTCGGAAGCCCTCCATCGTATGCGAGAAGTGGTCCTATGGGAACTGCTCGGCTGATCCGGATCTATGATATCTGGACAACAAGTCTCCAAATCACCTCAGAAAGGGTGTGGTATTTCCTTACCTGGAGCTTTCCAAAAAGCATTTATGATTATATGCATGCATGCATTTACTTTAACATACAATAGAGTTAAAATGCATGACTACCCAATGCCTATATTTGGAAATTTTTTGCCATAGTCCCCTTTGAAAATAGGACTATCCACATGCACATAGGCATGTCTAGGTGGCCATTCACAAGCACACCTACCCCAAAGTCATATACATAATATATGCATTAAAAATTAAAATCATCATGCATAAGGCCAACCTCAATAATAGGAGTACTTTGCCTTTCTACCTTTTGCTCATTGGACCTCAAATAGGACAAAAAATAGCAGAAAAAGGTGCCAATTTGACTGTCTCAAAAGTTAAATTTTTTCACATCATTATGTTCAGCATGGTTAAATACTAACATTTATTATGTTGAATAATATTTATCAAGTCATTTGTGCATACATAATCACTACTATGTGTTTAGATGCATTTCGTGCGATAACTCACAATCCAACGGACAGAAATTAGAAAAAATACATGCATATGTTACCAGGATAGTGTAGAACACTTGTACGATGACGGAATTTGCTGAAAGCAGCCCGAACTCAGCAGATCTGAAGATGGCTCGTGGTTTTCTTTAGGCAAAGTGAGTTGGAAATGAACTTCATGGTGGTCAGGCGCAAGATTTATGATCCACGCTTTGTCAGCAGCTCACCCGCGATCCGCAAAGCAGTGCACTACCGCTTCTCTATGTGGGTCGTACCCCTCCGGCTCGGTCCAGATCGAGTTGAAACGGAGTTCTTATGGACTAGAAAGGTCAAATCGAGGATAAAAATGCCTCGCGATTGAGCAAAACTGCATACAATCATGGTTTTCTCAGATGAGACTTTGAATTTGTACAACACTCATTGGTAGTCACCCGAACACGAGGTATACCCTGCCAATGATCTCATTTATCGCAAATCACATCCGGCAATACCTCGTATAAGTCCGATGCCACCAACTCCGGGTCGTTACCCTAAATGAGTCCTTGACGGGGGTTACAACGTAGGTCCCCGACGGGGGTTACAACGTAGATCCCCGGTGGGGGTTACAACACGTTCATCCTTTGACATTTCTATCAACGAAGGTCAAGCAGCCTTGACGTTATTTTAGCCGATGGCAAGTAAACCCATCGAAGCATTGAGAACCGTTTGATAGTTGCATACGTACTCATGCGTCCCCAGTAGATCCCCGACGGGGGTTATAACGTATATCTCCGGCGGGAGTAGCAACGCATGCTCAGCCATTAACACACATATCAACGAAGGTCAAGCAACCTTGACGTCATTTTAGCTAATAGCCTTTAAACCTATAAGAGCTATAGAGCTATTCGAGGTTCTCATACCCAACTGATCATATTCCCCAGCGGATCCCCGGCGAGGGTCACAACGCAATGCTCCATTGATCTACATGAAAGCAAAGGTCAAGCAACCTTGACAATCTACAGAATCTCAGCCGTTGATTCACACGTCAGCTAAGGTCAAGCAGCCTTGACAATATACCCCACAGGATGTTTCAGTCGTTGATTCGCACGTCGACGAAGGTTAGGCATCCCTAACAGCATTTGTTGTTGGCAGTAAATCCAACAGAATCGCGACATATTATGGTGATACTAACCAGGAGAGGTCAACATTATCAAAGAGGATAGATGATGGAATATGTTATACACATCCTCAAATAGATCAAGCTTTATCCCCACAGATCTCTTACATATAAGATATTCGGATTACACACCAGGTCCGGTCATCATTGCCCATCCCCAGTTGAAGCAACAGGGATCCAGCAATCATCCCCGACATATTGGGCTATGACCCCGTACACATGCATCATACATTTGCATCATGTTGCTATCCATAGTACCATGTTTATCTTGTTGTGTTTCAAGTGTCTAGGATTCTTTATCCTACCCATGCATCGCCATGCATGAGTATGATAAAGAGGGGCATCTGTAGACACTCGAAATTTTCTCAGTACTCATCATTCGACATCACGGGAGGATGATTCATCTTTAAGAGGAACCACGAAAGATAATCCAAATCCACACCGGATACTACCGGAAGTTCAGCATCAACCCTGGATCGCAATCTGGGAGTAACCAAATCCAACCTCGGAGATAACCCCGAGACCTGTAGATACAATACCGGAACACACACCGGAGAAGACCGATTAATCTCGGAGATAACCCCGAGGTATCCAGTCTCAGTCCCAACCATGGGAATAGCCACCCACCTTGGTGATAACCCCAAGGAATGCAGTTTCGGCTATAACCCCAAAAATGCTTGTTTCAAATGCGACCAGCTTCAATCTCGGCACTCACAATGAGATACGCTGTACCAACCCGGCAATAACATCGGGAAGACAGGCACACCTCAAAAGATGACAATGAGGACCTCCAACAAATTGTAGCAGTCCAATCTCAGCGAAGCCTGAGCAACGTCTGCTTTATCAGCCCAATCTGGCGATAACACCAGTGAGGGGCAACATCGTCATCTCGTCAAACATGATGCCACGTAATATCTCTACACAACGATGTCCCACAAGGCTAACCAATCCCGAGTGACTATTGTGCGGGGTAACGGATGAAAGTTGAAGCTTGAAGACCGGAGGGCATCGTCCCATCTTCAATGACTTCGTACAAGCTCTAATCCCATTCCATCGTATAACTCTCAACAATGGCGGTCCGAAATAGGTCATGTATACCCCAAACGGATGCCCGGATTGAACTTCTGAAAATCCGAGTGGACATTACAGTGCATGAGTGCACGTACTTCGAAACGACTCGACCCGACAAACCCGGGCCAACCCGGGTTGCAGGTACACCTGCGGCTCATATGCCTATAAATAGGGGGCTTAGGTGCTGATTTTCTAAGAGAAAAGACGGAAAACCTGCACGATTAAGCTGCTTTCTTCCATACAAAGTGTATTTTCCCACTTTTAAAAACTTGTGAGCTCATATATAGCCTCTTTTGTACACACAAAAGCCCGTGTTTACCCACTCTAAAGATATAGAAGCCTTTTTTAGCGATCACCGTAGTAAGCCTTCTCACACACTTTAAAGTCTTTCTCTTCATCTTTACACACCCCTTCTACACGTTGAGAGTCGTGTTGCTTGCTTTTTCTTGGACTTGATTCCGTGATTTCATTCGATCAGATATATATATATATATATATATATATATATATATATTGACTAACATTATCGAGTTATGCCTCGATTGAGCCTGAACTTGATGCAGGAGCGTTTATTGCTTTAATATATATATTTTACATTTATATATATTAATCAAGCGTGTCGAACTTTGTTCGATGAGCCTGAACTTGATGCTGGAGCATTTATTGCTTTAATATATATATATATATTTACATTTATATATATTAACTGTGTGTCGAACTTTGTTCGATGAGCCTGAGACTTGATTACCACTGCGTTTACTAAGCTTTTATATATATATACTTATATATATGAACTGTGGTCAAACTCAGTTCGATGAGCCTGGATTTTACATCCGGAGCGTTTATTGCTTATATATATATATATATATATATATATATATTCATTTTAAATCCGCTGAGTTTCCTTAATGTGGCGATTGATCGCTTCTTACTGCTTTATTTACATTTCTGATCCCCCATGGAGGTGCTTCGTGGTTGGTGATCCTGTCTATACATATATATTTACAACTTTTATATATATATACCCGCTAACTGCTTTCATATAAATTGCAGTATTTTGTGCGCCTAGGAATCATGTGATCACAGATTCATCCCATTGGATCTAGATTTGGTTCACGTGATGGACATTTTCAGATGTAAGCAGCTTGTAAATTATTCTGCGGTGTCTGAATTTCCTCAGATGGTTTCCATACCCACGAGAAAGTCGGCATTATTTTTGTATATTTTTTTCGTATGGATGCCTCGCATCCATCAAGTAAAATCAATCAAGCCGATCACTTAATAAAAATGGGAGTGTAAAAGGTCTCAATTCCTATTGAGCATCAGGGTTTGAAAAACCTCTTTTATAAAACATCACTGCCATATCTTGCTAAAAACTAAATTTTCACATAAATTCAAACCCTGTGTATATAGGTTCGAACGAGGCCTCACACAAATTCCATATAACAACACATTAACCCACACACATACACATACTCAGATAATAGTTTCTTGAAAAGAGGCGGTCACCGTGGTAACACGGATGTCGGGGGTGCCTAACACCTTCCCCCCGCATAACCAAGTCCCCGGACCCTAAACGAATCTCGGTTTTACCGATCCGTATATCAGTGTCATACCACTGGGTCAATGTGCAAACCTTTTCTCAGTTGTGTTGGTACAACCATTTAAAAAACCAATTGGCGACTCTTAACAGTCCCATCGTCGACATCATACATGTCGGACCTTTTTCACTTATTTTTTAAACAAATCTCACCTAAAATGAGAACACCAGAGAACAAGTAACGGAAATGGACATACAAAAATCCCGACGTCGACAACACAATACAAATAATTAATCATTTAAATTGAAATAGCAATACAATAATCATTTCCTTAATTCATCAATTATTATTTAACAAATAATTTTCCAAATAATATTAAATCAATTAAACAAATATTCATTTACCGATAATCACATCTATTAAATATTTATATAACTCAATAAATATTTAAAATTATATTTAAAATTCAGGAATGTTACATCATTCCCTCCTTAAAAGATTTTGTCCTCAGAATCACAATTCAAACAATCAAATCGTCACATTTTTCCCTACTTACAAAGATTCTGTCCCCAGAATCAAAGACATAAATTAAACAAATAACTCAGGGTAACGTTTCATCATTTCAGTTTTGAGTACCCACTTTGCCTCTTCGACATTGTGGTTTCTTTATATCACCTTCACGGAAGGTATCACTTTATTTCTAAGCACTTGTTCTTTCATGTCGACTATCTGGATATGAACTTCTTCATAAGACAAATCTTTATCGAAGTGCAATGGTTCGTACTCGATCACGTTCTTGTAATCGGGTTTATATGGTCGTAATACCAAAATGTGAAAAACATTATGAATGTTTTCCAATTCTGGAGGTAGAGCTACCTCATAAGCTACTTCCCCCACTCTTCGTAGTATCTCAAATGGTCCAATAAATCTTGGGTTGAGCTTTCCTTTCTTGCCAAAATGAATTTTCCCTTTCCAAGGAGAAACTTTAAGGAAAACAAAATTTCCTACTTCAAATTCGCGAGTCTGCCTATGTTGATCAACATACTTTTTCTGTCGGTTTTGGGCTGCTACCAATCTTATCTTGATGAGTTTGACAACTTTAGCAGTTTGTTGTACCAGTTCTGGTCCTAACAATTGACGTTCACTGACTTCATCCCAGCATAGTGGAGTTTTGCATTTTCTGTCGTACAATGCCTCGTAAGGTGGCATGCCAATACTCGCGTGGTAACTGTTGTTGTAGGAAAATTCTACCAACGATAAATGTTCATCCCAGCTTCCTTTGAAATCCATGATGCATACTCTCAGCATATCTTTCAATGTTTGGATTATTCGTTCACTTTGCCCGTCGGTTTGCGGGTGGAATGTTGTACTCATTCGCAACTATGTTCCCAAACATTCTTGTAGTCTCTTCCAGAAGTTTGATGTGAACCTTGGATCTCTATCTGTCATAATTGACACTGGAACTCCATGTCTTGACACGATCTCTTTAACTTACAGTTTCGCTAGCTGATCAAGATTAAATCTAATCTTTATTGGCAAAAAGTGTGCAGATTTTGTCAATATGTCCACTATTACCCATATCGCATCGTATCCTTTCGGAGTCGTTGGAAGTCCTACCACAAAATCCATTGTTATATACTCCCATTTCCATTCCGGTATTTCCAATGGTAGAAGTAACCCGCTTGGTCGTTGATGTTCAGCTTTCACTTTCTGACACGTCAAACATTTTGCAATGCATTCTGCAATGTCTCTTTTCATATTCGGCCACCAAAAATGTCGCCGCAAATCTTGATACATCTTTGTACTTCTTGGATGAATTGAATATCTTATGTTGTGTGCTTCGGTCAAGATTTCTTCTTTAAGCTCTGGTACTACTGGAACCCAAATTCTTTCCTAGAATCGTAGTAGTCCTTCGGTGTCGATCTTGTATTTTACATCGCTACCCTCAACCACTTTCTCTTTGATCATTTTGCATTCTTTATCTTGTAGTTGAGCACTCTAACTTTGTCCACCAAAGTTGGACTGGTATCTATCTGGAATAGGCGTTCATCGGATTCCTTTGGAAATTTGATTTCCAACTCTAGCTTCCTCATTGCTGAAATAAGCTCCTCCTGAGTAGTTTTCAGCATCAACTTCTCCCGACCTTTCCTGCTTAAAGCATCTGCAACTACATTCGCTTTGCCCGGGTCAGAAAAGATCTCAAAATCGTAATCCTTTATCAATTCCATCCATCTCCTTTGTGGCATATTCAGGTCCTTCTGTGTGAAAAATATACTTCAGACTTTTATGATCTGTGTAGATTTCACATTTCTCTCCATAGAGATTGTGTCTCCATATCTTGAGAGCAAACACTACTGCAGCCAATTCCAAATCATAAGTCGGATAACCTTTCTCATAATCCATTAGTTGTCTTGATGCATACACAATAACTTTGCCATTCTGCATAAGAACACATCCCAACCCTTTATGTGAGGCATCACTATACACCACAAAGTTACCTGTACTATCTGTTAATGATAACACAGGTGCCATGCTTAATTTCTTCTTCAAATCCTGGAAACTTTCTTCACATTTCTCCGTCCAAACAAATTTCACAGCTTTCCTGGTCAAATTTGTTAATGGAGTAGCTACCTTAGAAAAATCTTGAATAAATCGCCTGTAATAACCAGCCAGTCCCAAGAAACTCCTCACTTCTGACGGTGTTCTTGGTTGTTCCCAATTGATTACAGCTTCCACTTTTGATGGATCCACGGAAATCCCATCTTTGTCAATCACGTGCCCAAGAAATTGCACACGATCTAGCCAAAATTCGCACTTAGAGAATTTCGCGTACACATTTTCCTTTATTAGTGTTTCCAATGTCAAACGTAAGTGTTCCACGTGTTCTTCCTGAGTTTTGGAATACACTAGAATGTCGTCGATGAATACCACTAAAAACTTGTCTAAGAATGGTTTAAACACCCTATTCATCAAATCCATGAATGCAAAGAAAAGTGCATTGGTTAAACCAAAAGACATCACCGTAAACTCGTCATATCCATACCGAGTTCAATGTCGTTAAATGTATATCCTCCTTCCTCACTTTTAACTGGTGATACCCACTTCTTAAATCTATTTTCGAAAAGTATTTAGCACCCTTCAACTGGTCAAACAAGTCATCTATTCTTGGTAATGGATATTTGTTTTTAATAGTGACATTGTTTAATTCTCTATAATCAATGCAAAGACGCATTTACCCATCCTTCTTCTTCACGAATAATACTGGCGCTCCCCATGGTGATACACTTGGTTGAATATACTTCTTGTCTAACAATTCTTGCAACTGTACCATCAGTTCCTTCATTTCCACTAGAGCTATTCTGTACGGGGCCTTCGATATCAGTGTTGTTCCCGGCATTAAGTCGATCACGAACTCAATTTCTCTGTCAGGCAGAAGTCCTGGAAAATCCTCTGGAAACACATCCTCAAATTCCCTCACCACGGGTATCTCTTCCAGTTTCACATTCTTTTTCTGAGTATCGACTATGTAAGCTAAATAGCCCACACAGCCTTGACTCAACAATTTCTTGGCCTGCATAATTGCCAGACATTTCATTTGTCTAGACGATTTGCTACCATGGAATACTACCTTTGACGGAGTCATAAGGTTTACACATTTCTTTTGGCAATCAATTACCGCTCCATATTTGAACAGCCAATCCACTCCCAAAATTATATCAAACTCTCCAAGTCTAATCAGAATCAAATCCACCATTAAGATATTCTCCTTAATGTTCACCCTACAGTTCTTGTGTGCGAATCTAACAGGGATTATCTCTTTATTCGAAATTTCTATGTTCAAAGGGAAATTTAGTTCTTCTCTAGGCAATTCTAACTTCTTAGCCAATTCATCAGAGATAAACGAGCAAGTAGCACCCAAATCAAATAATACAAAAGCATCAATATCATTGATTGGGACAATACCTGATACGACATCTTTTGATTGCACAACATCTTGCACAGTCGTGTTGAAAGCTCTAGTTGTGGGTTTGTTTGATGTTGTACCTCCATTGTTACCTCCATTGCTGCTAGTTGTCACTACATCCTTCTTCTTAGGGCATTCACGAGCAAAGTGATCCTTGGATCCGCACGTGAAGTACACATTCTTCTTAGGTTGTGTGCAATTTGGGGCGATATGACCCTCCTGGCCACAATTGAAGCATACTCGTTTCCCCATCAACCACGCACCCTTGTGAAACTTACCGCATGTAGCACATGCTTCAAACTTCTTGATCTGCTGGTTACCCTGCTGGTTTCCAGCACCTACGTTTCCATTCCACTTCCTCTTCAAGTTATTATTGTTGTTGTTGTTTCCACTACTACCACCTCCATTCTTGATTTCCACCTCGTTCTTCTTCTTCTTATGTTCCTGATTGAACTTTATCACTGCCTCGCCTCCACCTTCAGCGAGTATTTCTTTCTCCATTACTACTACGAAAGTCTTCAATTGAAATAGGGAAACCCTACAGTACAACCAGGGCTTCAGTCCCTGTTCAAACCTCTTCGCCTTGTGTTCGTCCGTGCTAACTTGATAAGGCGGAAACCTCGCCAACTCGTTGAATTTAGAAGCATACTCAGATACCGTCATCGTTCCCTGCCTCAGTTCCAGAAATTGTACTTCCAGCTGACCCTTCGAACTCTCGAGAAAATAGGTCTCGAAGAATATCTCCTTAAACTTATCCCAGGTCATCATCCCTGGTCCTTCTCAAGTTTTATTGGCCTGCCACCAATAACTAGCTTCTGCTTTCAACATGAATGTTGCAAAAGCAGTCTTCTGATCATCTCCTACCCTAGCAACATCGAACACCTTTTCTATCTCCATAATTCAAGTCTGTGCCTCGACTGGATTTACTGACCCACGAAATTCAGGTGGTCCAACCGCCTTGAACTCCTTAAACGTTGTTCCTTGGTTCTGTGGTTGATTCTGCAACGTTCCTGTCAGTAACGTCACTAATTGTTGAACTGGGTTAAAATCCACATTGTCGTTATTGTTGGTTCCTTCGTTGGTTCTCTGTCATTGTGGTTGACGTCTAGGAGGCATTTTCTGTTTAAAAATACACCCATTAGATTATTACTCAACTCTTTTAAGTAATTTCTACTTAACTTGTTTCCACAAAAGAAATAACCACAAATCACATAACACTTTGAATAATTAACAACTTTTATTTATTCATAACCTCTTTGAAAACATAAAACAATAGCATTACTGCCATTTACATTACTTCATGAACTACAAATTCTACAAAAAAAAACAGGACAACATCATCCTCATATCCCATCGATTTCATAACACTTAGGATTTATAATTTATTTAACATTTTATTCATCGTACAACAACTATGATGTTCTACTCAGATACTGCTTAGCCTTACTACGTTCTTACTCCATGATTCGGAACATTGTTCTGCGATCTAATACGTACGATGGCAGCGTCTCGAACTGAATAGGATATCCCATGACCTGATCCTGAGATCGATTAACCATGGTATTGAATACTCTATTCATCTCTTCCATCTTCATTCTCTTTGCATGTACGTCTTTCACTGCTATCCTGGCTCGTTGAAACATTACCTCATATGCGTCCTCGGCTCTTATCCTCTTCGTAGCTTCATCCTTTACCTTATTCTTCAATTTAGCGACCTCCTCGATCAATTGTTCTTTCTCTCCTTCAGTCTGTTCTAGCTTCTCCTCGACATTAGTCAGTCGTTCATCACGATCTTGGATCTCATTGTCTTTCTGTGTCATTGCAGTGTGTTGTTCAGCTACTATCTCTTTCAATTCCTCGACTGTATCCTGAAGTTCCACGTTATGTTCGTAGACTTCATCGTACATTCGAGCAGCTATCGAGGTTAGTGGAGTCTCCTCCTCCTTCTCGTCATCCTTATCCTCTTGTGGCAACTCAACGGGATCCTCCTCATCTGTCTCCACATCATCATCCTCATCTTCAACCACTGTGACCAATGGGGCTGACTCACGTGGCAGTAGTTGTTCCCAACTAACATGAATGTCTCGAGGCTCCTCCTCTATAAGCATCTGATGTCAATCCTCCCTAGCCTGACTGGATTCTCCGACATTAGCCATCCTGACAATAAAATTTTATGTTTTAATCATTAATCATTACTACTCGACACTCACGAGCACATAAGTATAAACACATAATCACATAAGTGTTTTATTATTTCTTCCTTAAAACTCAATAAGAGTTAATCACCACTATCTTTTCAAAGGTTACTTCCTAAGGCTTTTCCCCACCTAAGGTTCATAACCTAAAGCTTTGATACCAACTTGTGACACCCCCAAATCCATGTACTTCATTACCTCAAGATTTGGTGTTCACGTAATCAAAACATTCATATCTAACTACCCAATTATAATAAATTGAATAATAAAAACCTGCCCATACAGGATTAATTTAATAAAAACATTATCTCCCAGGTTCTCTAACCTTTAATACAATCATTCAAGTGCAGAAATAAAATTATTACATCACATCATTATTAAAAGTCTAACATCATAACGATTTAAGAAAAATTACAAGTCTTCATCACTTGTACATTTTTCCCTTTCCTTTGCTAGTTGTAGGTTTATCTACCTCCTCAACCATAGCTGTAATAAATTGTATAAATATGTAAGAGTGAGCAAACAAAGCTCATTTGAGATAAGAATAAATATCTTTACAACATTTGCCAAATAATAGGCTCAATAGAACTGAATAATATGTTCTATTAACATTACAACATTTGCCAAATAATAGGCTCAATAGAACTGAATGATATGTTCTATTAAGATTTAACCATTTTCCAACCTATAGGCTCAATAGAACTGAATAATTTGTTCTATTAACATTCTTAAATAAACTACTGAGGGTCAAATGACCATGAACCATGTCCACAATTATAAGTAATCTTTCAACTTTAACTTTAACAGTCATATGACTATAAGGACTCCACGTACTTAGGGGGGTCAATCCTTCGTACAATATATTGTGCACAACCATTTCAACGCTAAGCGTAAACCCCTAAACATAGGGTTGTTCATCTCAGTATTTAGAGTACAAGTCCGCACCAAAGAAAGTTTGGTTGGGATAAGCTTTCAAGGGTAATTGAAGTTTAATGATCATCAACTAGGGAACTAGTTGAATCCACAATGCTTGATAATACAACAGTTGTTTAATAACAACATAACTTAGAACATTTGAGAATCATAAATGAACTTATTCTACATATCTAACTCATGCTTGAAATAACTATAGAGCATAAGTATTCAATAGAATGAATAAAATGGTTAACCTTTGATTGAACAGTAAAATAAGCTAAGGTTCAAGTTTTATAACATTAGAAATGAAATTTCTGAACTTTAAGAAACTTGCTTAACTGTAAACAAGTTAGAATGAATCAATCAATTGAGAATTTCTAATAATACTAGAGTTAGAGTTTGCTCAAATGAATTTTGGAAACAATTTACTTATTCAATAACATTTAATACAAGAAGCTTGCTTAATCAAAAGCATGAAGTAATAATAAATGAACTAACTCAACGAAAATGTAGAGTTAAAACTTGCACAATGTGATAAATGAACTAGCTCAACGAAAGTGTAGTGTTAGAAAACTTGCATCAACATAACAAACTAACTCAATGAAAGTATGGAGTTAGAAGACTTGCCTCAAGCGTAAGCTATAATATCAAACTCACGTTCACCTACACATAGGTTTAGAACCATGATCTATTAGATATACTAACATTCACGTTCCATCATAACACGCATTTCTAGTTAGGCTTGTTAATTTAACACAAGTCTTTTATTACCAAATACGTTTCAGAATTTTCCAAGCGTTAACCTCACAACGCTTAACTAACGTTCATTGTATAACTAACTTATAACATAACACGTTCATCACTTACAATCCCGTTTACAAAGTTGAAATCTTAAATGGCACGACACATTACTAATTTAACCTCCTTGTTACTTGTTTAACTCCTTAACACAACTTTAAATCAAGCTATAGTGGTGTTACAAAGTCTCTGCAAGAAGACAGAGACCTTCTTCGCCTCAGAGATGATGGTGCAATGCCAATAATTCGCGCCCATACAACAAGTGGGGATCCAAGGCATAACGCCATTTTTGCCTTTAGCCTGGCATTAATCAAGCTAACATGTACTTTGCTTCACGAACAAACGCAGAGTCGGCTATGAACAGTAGCCAACTTTAGCCCAACAAATACGAATTTCACCCACCAAACAGTGAAATTAACATGTAAAATAAATATAACAATATCATAAACATGATTGCTAACACTTACAACCAATTAGCATAATTTAACACTAACTACAACTATTTTAATTTCTCCAAATTCAAGTTTTCAAACAAAAACTCCATTTTCAAGTTCCTTCACAAAATTGAACACTGTCATTTCAATTCTTGTCCAATTTACCTTATTCCAATTACGTTATACTCATATCTCATTGAACTAACAAATACAAGCCTCAATTTACAGTTTAATATAAGAATTGACCATCTAAAATGATACTTTTCATGAACACATGAAAATATATATAAACATACACTGTCAAAACTTTTTCTTCCACTGTCAAACGAATTTAGCATGTGATTTCTTATTTGAACATAAACTCTATCATCATAAATATATCTAACCACAAGTAATCCATTGTAAAGCAACAATTCAATGAATTTGCAATTCACGGAATTTACAATTAGTTGTCGTAGAACATATATGTGTATATATTGTAAGGCCCGAATTTTATGAAATAAAAGTATTCAATTTTTCTTATAATTACTATTCAGTAAATGGTTAAATTGATAAAAGTTAAAGTTAAGGGTAATATATATAATTTTTTCAAAATAAGCAAGTGGTTATAAAATATTCATTATTATCTAGGGAATATTCGTTTGGTCGTGGAATATTCTTTTGTGTTGAGAATATTCGCATGCGGCCAAGCAGACCATTTGTGGGCCCCATAATGTAATAATTGTTTGGATGAAAAAACGACAAAGGGAGTTTTATAAATAACGGTAAGTAATTGTTACTGCTAACATCATTGGAATACCCTTGGATAAAGTAAAGTAATACACGCTATTGCACAAGAAGAGACACGATATTACACAAAGATTTTTGAATTATTGACTCTTACGTAAGAAGCACACTACTCAATAATTGTTACGATAATTACTGCTCAATATTTTATTTTATTGATTCAATAATTGCTGCGTTGATATTTTATATTATCGTTGTTTTAATAATTGTCACTACACAAGATTTTCCATTATCGAAGCAATAATTCATATTATCCTAATAATATTATTAGAAAACATTATTGGCAATGTCTAGAAAGTTCTGCATAAGGAGAGGTTTGGTCACCTAATTGCACGCCAAGAAGGAAAAATCTTTATTGAAAGCCCTCTTTTCCTGAACCGCTGCACAGTTGTCATTATTATGATTTTGTAATATTATTTGTGAATAATTAATTATTGATTAATATGATAAGGAAAATATTCATTTTATGTGGATATAGATGGAGAAAATTTTTAAAGTGACAATTGTTGAAAATTAATATTTTATCTTTTTCGATAAAATAATTCATTTAAATATATTATTTTAATAATATATTAACTAGTGATATTTTTATAATGAATGTGCGATATGTGAGTATATGAGGAGGAAGAGTATTTTTTTGTGGCATTAAATGATTAACACATGTTTTGTGTGTCGGTGGACCCCATTTCTTGATTGAAATTTGATTATAAATTTGTAAAATCGCTTGGCTTATGAATTTCTTGTTAATTTCATTTGGAATTTGGAAAACTTTCTTCCGCAAAGTTGTAGAGAATTGAATTTCCTATAAAAAGTAGATTCAATTTTCTAGGACAAAAGGGCTATTTATTATGAATTATTGAAGTTCAAGTCTCAAATAATTATTTTTCAAAAGTTTTAAATTTGTTTTAAAAGAAAACGTTTTTAACAAGGTAGGTGTGCCCACTAGCATGGAAAAAGAGCTGAGATCAGATTGTCCAAGGTGTGCGTAAAGATTATATATATATATATATATATATATATATATATATATAATATTTTAATAAATTTTCTACTTTGGTGTTCTAAAGATTTTCCTATAAATAGGGTGCTTAGGTTAGAATTGAAAATTACACCGTAAATCAAGTTTTCTCTCTCTATATTATCGAGTGTATTCTTGTGAGTATTTTGATATCTTGAGTGTTGCTATACTGATTGCAAGTTCGTTTCAAATAATTCATTCCAATCTAAGATCTTTTTTTGAGGTAAGGGATAGTAAGGGATTTTTAAGGGTGATTATGTTTTTCAGTTTTGTATTTTTTCGGACCTTCAAAAATTCTGGAAAAATTTGAAATGATATTTTGATGAGTTTTATAGATTGTGTCCAAAAATAGCGATTTTTGGATGTATAGATTAGGAGTTATGGATTTAATGAGAAAAGACTATTTTAAAAGTAACTATTTATAACTCCTTGTGGTTAACTCCAAAATTGATGAAATTTTTATTGGGAGTACATCTATATAATATCAATATACCGTATTAATTTCGAAATTTTTGGACAAAAGTACAATTTATGATAAATGTCTAACTATTCGGTAGTTTTGGCCATATGGAAAATAGTAAATGAATTTTAAAAATTGAGAAAAATATATATTCAATATGGGACTATATTCTTCTAAATCCCAGAAAATAAAAAATTTTGGAACTGATTTGGTATTTTTCATGAAAATGTTCTAGTTATGAGTAAATGAATTAAATATGTTATGTGAAGTAAGAAAATTAGAAAATATGATTTATTGGCTTAAGAATCATATATGAGGTATATGCAAGTTTTTATGAGGGTTTTGGTTAATGATGATGAAATCTTATGAGTTTGGCATTTTAGATGATTAAATGCATTAATTATTAAAGTGTAAATAATTGGATTAAATTATTTATAAGTTTAAGAAATGATTAAAATATTATTATAATATTAATAATATTAGATTATGAGATTTCTAAGTGATTTATAACATTTGGATTAAGGTGTTATAAATATGGATATGAATTTTATTATGAAACTTTATCTTTTCGTAATCGAGGTTACTATGCGCGTTATACGGTACTATGTATACGAAATACGGGGTACTATTCACGACAAAAATTGTTTCTTCTCCCACCAAATTATCGTTGATTTATGAATCTTACTCTTGAAATTAAAACTATGTTTTGATTATATTATTTTTGTATAACATTCTTATAACCCTAATGATGATATTTCTCTTTGACTTGAGTGTAAAGATGAGTAGATTATTGGTATGATCGTGACTATAGGTTCTCTTTGGCAAGTAGTGCAAAAGTTGAATTGTTGACTGGTATGATCATGACCATTGAATTTACAATTGAATATTTTTAGCTTAAGTGCAAAGGTGAATTGATCAACATGGTTATAATTATTGTTATATAACTTCGAAATGATTATGTATTTCTTTGATATATGAATATTTTGGCTCCGTAGTGCAAAGATGACTTGTTGATGAATATCTTAGCTTTGTAGTGCAAAGATGAATTATTAATGAATATCTTTTGCTCGTAATGCAAAGATGACTGTTGTTGAATATCTTTAGCTTTGTAGTGCAGTAAAAGATGAATTATTGATAAATATCTTTGGCTCGTAATGCAAAGATGACTGTTGTTGAATATCTTTAGCTTTGTAGTGTAAAGATGAACTATTGATGAATATCTTTGGCCGTGATGCAAAGATGAATTTATTAGTATGATTATGAATGAGGACCTGTGATTTGGTATAACCATGATTTTTGATGTTTCGTAAAGACAGTGATGAAAAAATTATCTTCGTCCCCGGATGAGAAGAGGAATTTAGAATCACAATTATGATTATGAGTTATTCATATGATTGTGGAAAGGAACTGTTGATTGATGTTACAGGGATAAAACATTGTTGGTGGACTTTTAACGTGGAGAAAATAATAGACTTTATAGTCTATTTGACTCTTCTAATGGATTGCTCATTCCGCTGCAACTATGGTTGAAAAGTTTTATCATCTACCATATGTTCTAAATCTCTGATTTATTACTGATGAAGACTATTGATAATTTATTTATCTTTAGTCATAATATTCTTTACTGAGCTAGTTGTGCTCACCCTTTTGTTTCACAATTTCTTTCAGGTAATAAAAGTGTAGCTGGGTCGAGCGGGGGATAGCGAGGGAATAGAATGGTGGTCTATAGATGTTGAGGGTGAGGTGAATTTAACTTGGAAGGGTGTTTTGCCACTATCATACAAGATGTCTAATGACATACAACCTCGTGTCATCATAAGACATGGTTGTGCTCATCCACTTGTTGAGTATATTTACAAGCACTACCTATATAATCTTGGTGTTTGTTTGGAGTATAATACCCAATTAGAGACAATGGAGATAATGATATGTCAAGAGAAGACTCACCATTGGGAAGAATATGATAGTAATCTTCTCGTTTTTCTTTGGGGTCTATTGGGTCAACCAAGGATAATTCTGTGGCCATATGATATCTACCATAACCTAAAAGCATGGCCTCCCATGTACGAAGGTTTCCTTGAGCACTTCCCAAAGATTTTAATTTCTAAAACAGTTTTTGACTATACCTTTATGTAAGGTGTCATTGTGACGTCTACTACAGGTTGGTATATATTTGTATCCAAACTCACAAATATATGTGTTGTTGTATTTTGCACGACAATTGTTGTAATAAAGTTGTAGTTGTTTTCCGTACCATATATTTGGCGACTCAGAATGGGTTGGATGGAATGGACCTATTTTGGGGGCGTCACATATATAATATAGAGTTAACATACCTTCAAATTGTTTATACACAATCGTTGTTAAACACAGAAATCGTTATGGAAATCCTAAGCTTCTCTCAAATTCTCTCTCAAGTTCTTCTCTGAACTTCTTAGCTTGCTTCTCTTAGGTTTAGACTAGACTACTAACTAGAATGCGTAAAAATAAAATTGATATAATACTAATACGTATACTTATTAGGATATCAGTTATATAAAAATAACATATAAGTTATAATTATATTATATTTATTATTTTAATTATATTACTTATTTTATTTTATTTAAATAAACTAGAAATCTCAAAAGCCATAAGGCTTGTTTGGCAAAAACCCTTTAAATATTAAAGAATTAATATATTAAGCCTTGTTTGGTAAAAACTAAATTAAATTACTTTAATTTATTTTAATAACTCCTTATAATATAGTTATTTGTCACACTATATTTAATCAAACTTTCATATTTATTTTAATTAGTGCAAATCATAATTAATTAAATAAATCCTTTAATCATATAACAAAATACAAATAATTAATCATTTAAATTGAAATATCAATATAATAATCATTTCCTTAATTCATCAATTATTTATTTAACAAATAATTCTCCAAATAATATTAAATCAATTAAACAAATATTCATTTACCGATAATCACATCCATTAAATATTTATATAACTTAATAAATATTTAAAATTACATTTAAAATTCTGGAATGTTACACGAAGACCTAATATTAGTAATATAGATCTCCAATATTAGAATAATATCATCACAATATAATACTATTATATATATAGATATACATAGAATAACCTAAACACATAACACATAACCCTATCAGTCTATAACACATATAAGACTCGGTATCAAGTTAAACTATTGCAGTCTGAGTTGAACCCGACACAAATCTGACATCCCGACGGTCTAGTCGGACAATTCACGAGTTTAAGTTCAATTAAACTCTGCCTAAACACTTAACAATTATCTTAGATAATTTTAATATTAATCAAAATAATTTTCATAAGCTCGTAATAATTTTTAAATAATTATTACTATTTATCATGAATTTTCCATTTTTAATATCATATTTAAATGAATTAAATACCACATAATTATTTTATCATTAATATTTATTATCAAATATTAATGAAATACATGTCATAATATTATAATATATTTATAATATATCAAAATATTTTTAATACCTTAAAATCATATTTATATGATTTTTAAACACTTAAATCCATTATCTCGATAATTGCTTTTAATATTAAAATATTAATGTTTTTATGACAAAATATCAAAAGTTATATGTTATAACTTAAAATATTTTTATATCACTTAAATCATTTTATATGATTTATAAATCAATAATTCTATTTTTGCATAATTTATTTAATATATTTACTAAATAAATTAATTATCATTAATATTAATTAATTAATGAAATTCATTACAAAATATTAAAAGTAACTAAAAATAACTTAAAATCATTTTTAAATAATTTATTTAATATTATAATTAAATAAATTAAATACCATTTATATTCCAAAAATATTAAATATTTATGAAATATACACAAAATAATTAAAAACTATTTTTCAGACTTTAAAATAATTTTTCGAAATTTATTTTGTATTTTTAATAATTAGAAACCGTTTAATTCGATTTATTTAATAAAAATAATTATTTTTTGAAATTAAATGTCGCTAAAGGACCCTCTAGCGATAGACCCGTCGCTATAGGTGTTCTTGGCTTATTCTTGAGCCTGTCCAGCAATGCATATCAGTAGACAACTAGGTAGGTTTGACCTACATTTGATCCTAGTTCTCGTGATGTTCTGTGTTGGATAAAGTGTTTAGATTGTAGTATACGTGCAATACTATAACTACATATTAAGTTCTTGGCCAAAACATTTCACCACTAAAAGATCTAAGCCACCAAAAATCATGTCAGAGATGTTCTTCATTTCTGGGTTTTCCAGAAATGAAGAACAGTTGTTAGGCCTTACTTTGAAGTTTCATTACTTGGACTCTGGGTCTGTTTTGCAATATCTTATGGTCCCTACTTGTAGTCATGATGTCATAGTACAATTATATAGCATCAGATAAGCATAACAGCATCACCTAAATAAGATCTGGGCTGGTCAAAGGTATGGTCAAAAGTTGTTCATGAGAAATCTGGGTTTCCCAGATTTCTTCATAAGGCAGACGGTCAACGCTTGTTTGACCTCAATTATCTTCAATTATGTTGTTACTTTAGGCGATATAATAGCATACAAGTGTAGTTCATATAGTAGTCTATAACATTAAACTAACAACATGACCTAAAACCTAAAACACAATCAAGATCACGGCCTGCAAAAACGCTGTCAGACGTTTTGGAAATTCTGGGTTTGCCGAGAAACCAAATTTCGTGACCGGTCAACGCAGTTTGACTGCCTATAACAAGCGATATAGACATGATCCAACCCTGTTTCCAGTTCTAGATCAAAGCCTACATGGAATAGAACAGATCTAAAAGATAAAACAGACAAAACATCAAACACATAAATATCTAGAGGGCTTGACATTTGACTGTCAGACAACATTTCAAAGTTTTTCCAGATTTTTCAAAACATCATTTTTGTGTATCTTAATGTTATGGATCTAAGATATAACAACCCAGATCACTCAATAACATCTTAATACATCACATTAAACATCTAAACACAAAGTTTTACAAGAATCATAAAGATTTCTATGTTTAGGGTTTTATACCTTCTTTGAGCTTTGATCTAGACTATGATCATCATGATCTGTGATTGATGTTATAAGGGCTTAAATATGGACTGGTCCACTGAATAATTTCGTTGCTAAGAGGTTGAGAGAGTTTGGTTAGAGGTTGGTGACCAAATAAGCTACTTTGTGACTTTTCTCTCTCTCAATCTATATATATTATAAATGTAATGAGTTGGCTGGCATAATTGGGCTGAGTTGCTAATATTTTATGTCACAATGTCAACATAGTAGGTCACCAAATAAATTAATTGCTAGAATTACAAATTATTTTCAATAATGCAACAAAGGGCATTATGGTCATTTCCATAAAATTTTAATTCTAAAATTGTCATTTGATGCAAACCCGTAGGGTTTAGGGTTTGAACCCTTAGGTTTTAAAAAATAATTTCTAGAATTTCCAAATTAGGTTTCCAAAAATAAAAATAATATTTCTAAATTATAATTAGGATTCTATAATTATAATTAAGATTTCCTAATCATAAATTCAATCTTGCTAATTAGGATTATTATTTTCTAATTAAAATTGCTAATTTAGCCATTAGGGTCATAATTGTACTTTAGGGTTTATAACCTACAAATTAGGGTTTTAAATAGAAAATAATTTTCTAATTTAGAAATTAGATTTCCTTATTAGATTATGATTTTCTAATTACTATAACTTAAAAATTAGGATTAATGTTTCCTAATTAACATTAAAATTATTAAATTAACACTTAGGTTTTCCTATTTATAAATTAGATTTTCAAATGCATAAATTAGGGTTTAAAACTTTGAAATTAGGATTTGCTAAATAATTAAGATTTACCCTAATTAATATTATAATTAATAGCACTTAAGCAATATAATTCTCCGTTAAGTTCCCAGATTAGGGTTTCAAATTCTCAAAATCTGAAATTAGGGTTTCCAGATCTGGTATTAGGGTTTTCTAATAATCAATTAAGGTTTCAAGTAATTCATTAGGGTTTTCCCTGATAAATGACGTTTAAACCTTATACATAGTATTCGTATTCTCAAACTAGGGTTTCATACACCGAATTAGGGTTTCGAATTCCCTGAACTGAAATTAGGGTTTTCAGAACCGATTTCTAGGGTTTCTTACAATTTATTAGGGTTTTCTAACCTAACGCCGACGCCAAGTAATATATACTCTGGGTTTGTTACAGATATCGCTTATCCGGTCAACCTCGACCCTTAACCACATACTGTACACACGCATAACCATATTCACAGAACATATTCACTTATTCCCTTAATCTTGAATAATTCACTTAAATCCTTAAAGGAATTTTGAAATCCTCAAAATTCCTTCTCAAAAATATCAAACGCATACATTTATTTTCTGTCTAGGTTCTAATATTGGACCTTAAATCAATTAATAAAAATTTTAAAAATTTTCTAAATTCTCGGGTTGTCACATTCACCCCTTCTTCTAAAAATTTCATCCCCGAAATTTACTTTACACCTTACACCATACACCATTCACCATTCCTTCTCATCATCACATGCTACCCAATACATTCTTCACATGAATAAAAATTTTGAAATTGTGTTGAGGGGTTTTACAGACTATTGTTTATCATTTTCGCAAAGGTTTTATGGAAATTCATCCGCAAACCATCTTATCTTACGGACATAGTGGGTAATTAGCCTGATATGCCCTGTACTTATAAAGTACTTCTGGTCTGATATGTTTCTCGTCTCTGCCATAGGCACAAAAAATTTACCTAAGTCTTATCGGATTCCTCACCCACTACACCAAAAATGGCCTCTAGTGAAGGACAAATCCTTCACTAGAGGCCCTATATCTCTCACAAGTGATTTATTGCGAAGAAATATTTCCTTCATACGAGTGCTCGCATTAGACCTCCTTGCAATTGGGTATCCTTCGCTAAGTAGTAACTAAATATTTTTTTGTGAAGGATATATTGTGAATAACTTATTCTTCACAAATTGTAGTTAGTAATGAAATATTGTTATTTAGTGAAAGATTGATTTCCTTCACAAATAATATTTTAAGAAGGACTATTTGAAATTAGTGAATAACTTTATTCCCTCACAAATAATATATTGTGAAGAATATATTTATTTAATGAGAGAAAATTTTCCTTCACTAATTATAAATTGAGAATGTATCTTCAAATTAGTGAGAGAAATAATCCTTCATTGATGACTAACTAATTAACTCGAAAAGATTTAGTGAGGAAAATAATCCTTCATTAAAATCCATTTCTCAAGTAAAATCCTTCACAAATTATAAATTTGTAAACAAAATTAATTGATAAATAATCAAAATTCATTGCAAATTATAATTAATTTTGAAATCACTGATTTCATATTTATTATTATTATTATTATTATTATTATTATTATTATTATTATTATTATTATTATTATTATTATTATTATTATTATTATTATTATATTATTATTATTATTATTATTATTATTATTATTAAATGCTATAATAAATATTAAATTTAATATTTCAAGTTAATATAAATCATGTCATATATACTTGTTTCAAACTAATTGATAAACTGCATAAAGAGCCAAAAATTAAAACTAATACTCCATATATAAATAGATAATGCTCAAGTCACAATAAGTACAGAATTTTTTATTGTATCTTGATCTCCCAAGGATCATATTACTTACAATATTTAATAACTAACATAAGAAAACTAAAAAAAATAATGAGCTAGAAGGAATGAAGTGTACATCATCATTTTTTTCAAGGAAATTAAGGTTGGGTGTAAAGTTCCTCCTGCAAAAGAAACATCAAAATTCAATTTCAACAAGGTGAGGAATAAAAAAAAAAAAAAACTTGGTGAACTTAAATTAATAGATAGAGAGAGATTAATGAAGGACCAAAATATAGTAATTAGTAAATAATCCAAGTGAACAATAGTTGGTAAATGTTTGAAGAAAGTTAATAAACTTCTTCTCTACCAATTTAGTTATATGTTCAGTAATATCTATACCAATGGACGGTTGTGGTGTACTATCATTGGTAGAAGCATCATCCATAGACTTTATACCCAATTGATGGAGGACAATCTTGTCAATCATATTCTTCAATTCCTTAGGATCAGTAGATTGTTGCGGTGAAGAATAACCTATACTCGACGACACTATAGGAGGAGTACCGAGCATGTCTCGTGCGCGATATCCTGGAAAACCAAGTATTCTAGGTGAACAATCACTACCAACAAGACTGATAATGTATAGAAGACAAAAGTTATCCTGGATTTCTTGAACTCGAGACATTATGAGCCTAATTAATGCATATATTATAGATTCTTGGGATTTCATGACCAGCCTACAACTAGTTTGGCTACACCTCACAAAAAAGCACATGAAGATGAAATATGAAGATGTTCAACAAGTAAAGAAAGTTACAAAAAATTTGATAAATAAAAACATAATAGGTATAGGTGCTCCCAGAAAAAATTCAGGAAACCCAAAAAATTTACTTCCTATCAACCCGAGATTGGGTACAAATTGATAGATGCGTGCAAGAACGACACAAAATTTCCTTTTGCATCTTGCAAAAAAGACACAACACCAGTGCCATTCGTCACAACAGGTTGGGGAGTAGAGACAACCTAAATGTCCAAAACAACACGAGTCACAACTTCAAGATTTAACAACATCCAGTAACAAAATATGATAATTGCATAAATAAATGCAACCATATTAAGCAAATCAGAAAATACAGCAAACTTTGTTTTTCTAAACCTCAAACTCGTATACATGGGACATGGGATGGTAGATTTCAGATAAACCATGATATCTTTTGAGAGTGTGATGTCTCTATCAGTCTCTAGAAAAGCTAGCAAGAGACCCAATGGTTACAAGCAGTGCAACTATTTAAACTGTTATCACAATTTTGGACCATTACATCATGCCTAATGGAGGGAATAAACACCAAGAAAATAATTGAAGCCAAAGGCTTGTATACAAAGGTGAATAGGTGATATGTAGCACATCCCATGGCCATTAGATTACACTATAATCAAATTGTCGTGTCATCAATCAGACAATTTATCTACAAATTATACTTAGTGATACTAGCATTGTAGAGGAGGCAGCTAAGAAGAAAGGTATAGACTGCAAAATACTAATAAAACTAGTATCAATATGTGAAAAGGGTATAAATAAGATTATACTATATATATATTAAAAGACAATAGAATTTAGTTTGTACCTTTGAGAGAATACAAAGCAATGATTGAACATGATTTTGAGATATTGAATCGCCAATTAGTGCCCATGCTTTATTCCTCATAATCTCAAGAAATCTCTTGGCATTAAATTGGGGCAGCTCACAGTCTCGTGGATTCCACCTCCAATAAAGATACCCTTTATCAGGCCTCCCATTCTTCATACAATTCTGATGAGTTTCAATAAATTGGCAGCTCTCATTAGTGTAAAGAGGACCTGCCAAATTTCCGATCCAATTCCCAATAGAAAGATCACATTTTCCTGCACTATCTCCAGCTTAACCAAAAACAACAACTCAGTACATAACGAAAATCAAATCAAAGACAGCCTTAACATTTGCATTTTCTTGTATAAACTAAAAATTTAAAGAGAGCCACCCAGTTAAGGAAACATCAGTAGATCAACAAAAATTTGCAGCTGCTGCCAATTATAATACCCAGAAATTCAAAATTGATTCTTGGGTACCTTTATGAGAAATCTGATCTCTAGTTTCAGGTAAATTTGAAGAAGCTTGAGGTTGTGGGTGATGAGGTTCCTGAAGAAAAGGGGCTTCTGCAACATTGGGAAACTCAGTGGATCGAGAGGAAAGAAGTCTAAAAGCAAGACCCACCAAGAGAAATGCGACTGCTAATTTAACAACCTAGTGATTTTTCTTAAGAAGAGACCACATGTAAATCTGCATGTAGTTTGAAGTGTTATCAGCTGAAGACTGGAAAAATCATTTGGAACATTCATAGCTTAACCAAAACATGGGCCTGAAATATCTGAAATTTCATATAAAATAGCAACAAGTTAAACTGAAAAGAGGAAAACAGACTGCATAAGGATTAGGCAGCAATCATCAACAAGGTTGCCAATGTTTGAAAGATACCCTGAACCTGTTTTAAGTTGGTTCAAGTCTGATTCAACCATGTCATCAGTAACTCTCAAGTTCATGGCAAAAGATGCTAACATTAAGACTCCAATAGCTTCAGCTGCTATATCATTTTAATACTCAAGCATCTGTTGCTCATATTACTAGGAAAGCTTGCCTGAACTTGAATTTCAACAAGCAGCAAGCAATAAAAGGAACAAAAATTGTGCATTACTAGCAAAGTACATAGAAATTTCAGACAATAAAAATCCATTGTCAATTCTTCACAAGTTCCTACAAGTCTCCACAGAACCTTAAAATTTCTGGTCCAACAGTGGATTCAATTTATACAGATCATTCTTCTCAAAATAAAGCCAGATTTTTGATTGGTAGGCAGTTAAAGCTGCCCTTGTCATCAGCATTTTATCCCATGCCTATGCTTTTGTCACCATTTGCCTCAAAAAATCAAGTAACAAGAATTTTTAGGCTAAATCATTGTGAACATGAAAATTAATGCGAAGATAACTTTTGCTGACCTTCGGTAAAGAGAGATAACATCTTCATTTAGGGATGGTGTTTCCAGAAACAAATCACCAGTCTTTCACATCAACGGTTTCCATCTGAAAGTCTTGTGGACCACAGCATTCGTTCCATTCAAACCACAGCTTCGCTATACACTCCTTCCTGAAACAAGTGGAGTGGTCTTCCTCCTCGGGTGAGCCTGAAGCAACCAGTCGATAGGTGAACACCTTCTTCACCTGGCCTGGTCGGAATGCAGGACCAATTGCCTGGCGAGTGACTGATGGATTTAAATGCACATCCAATATAATTATCCGCGAGGCCCCAACAAGTGAAATTCCTTCACCGCATGCTTTATTCGATCCAAAGAAAACTTTGGCATCTGGGGAGTTGTTAAACTGCTCCATGTGCACCTCTCGGACCTCATTCTCTGAATCACTAATGATCACAAATATTTCCTTGCCTAGACTCCAACCCTTGACTTTTACTGTCAATCTCTCCAAGAACATCATCGGCAAAAGGTATTGACTGAAAACTAGGAGCTTCTCACCACTTGATTCACTCAAGCGGAGCATATTAAGATAAAATTTGGCTTTTACTCCTCTCTTATCCAATTTCTCTAGCATTTCGTCAATCCTTACCTGATCAACTCTGTCTTTGACTGAAGTATTCTTTGAAAGATGTTTTAATTGTGGGTGCACATAAAGTGCACTGCCATCAGAACTGATCTTAAATTTTCTTCCCAACTTCTTCAATTCTACAACTTCACGTTTCTGTCTTGGGCTGAGATTTAGAAATACTGTGAAGTCAACAAGGCCCGGTAATTCATCCAGAAAATAGCAACAGTAGGATGACTTTGCCCAATCTGCATGCGGACAAATATAGTTGGTTGGAGAAAACTGACAAATTAACAAGAGACAGCATAAAACAAAATGATATACCGACCAAATCCTAACACAGTACACTATTAGCGTGAGTATATAAAATGTGACCAGCTTGGTTGGTGTTGGTAAGAAACTAGATGAGAATAAAAGGTTTAAGATCAATGACTGTACTCTTTTTGGATCTGTCATTATGTCTATAAAAAAAAATATAATAATGAACTTCAACTATAATACTGAATGAATGAAGCACATTCAGAATAAGAATTGAGCCAAGCAGAGCTCAAACAGCCCTTTTTTTTTTTTTTTTTCTAGCATATTGATCATGTGTTTATAAGCTTAATTGTGGAGGTTGATAAATCAAACAAATCGAGAAAATGTTCATGCAATTTAACCAACAGACAAAACAAAAGTCTGTTCTGTCAGACCTGGACATAGAAATCCATAGAAATCTCTTCTCAAATTCATTCCCACATAACCCAACAAATCAAAAAACATCACAGTATGGCATAAAAATCATAGAAAAATTACAATTCAGAACATATGGCATGAAAATCATAGAAAAATTATACATATTTTAAGAGAGATTACTTAATTCCAAAAATTAGCCAGCGGAGACAGAAAGTAGAATCATCAAGAATTAGCAGGAAAGACGAAAAAACAAATCTCAGGATGATAGAGGAAATCAATAGAGGGTTTATAAAAAATAGGATTAAACCCCAAAAATATTCACAAATCTCAGTATGATAAAACTAATAAACTTCAAATCAGCAGGATTAGATGGAATAAATCAAAGATTATATCAAATCCCAATTCACGGAGAGTTAGTGAACCTTCAATCGGCTTAATTTGCCCGATTTAACTAAACATTTTTGAGAAAATCATCACAAATCTATCCCGAAAAGTCAATTTGAAAATGAGGTAATATCAGAAGGTATGGATGTTTCATATCTGCAATAATCTCATCCTCACAATATACATATAACTATTAAGCCTGCAAATTTTACTTCAAAATCCCAAAATTAACACAAATTTGACTTGTGATGGCAAGGTATTGGAGGCTAGGGTTCTTCCTATTTGAGGAAGAGAAGAAATAAGATGAAGATAGAAATTCTAAACACAAACGTTATCTGCTGATTTGGGGTTGCGACTGACGGTTGATGAAGAGAGGAGAATATTTTGAGGGGCGGATAGATCAGAGTATATTGGGTTTGGGTAGTAACTTATAAGTTGGTTTTGCTACTATTCTTCTGTTCATTTAAAAAATAAATACTTCAATTTTGCGAGTTACTTCAAAATATTATTAAATTTATGAAATTTCAAAGTTTAAATTATTATAATTTTATTTACTTTGATTAAAGAAATAATAGATATTGTAAGTTACTTCAAAATATTATTAAAAATAATTTTTATTGTAAAAAATTAAATGTATTTATATTACAATTTATATTCACCACAACTAATTCTAAAAATTTTATTTAGAACAAAATAGCAACCAATTTTATCCCTCGCAAAAAATTTCTGAATAATATTATATAGTGAATAATAATTCCTTCACTAAATAGATTTTTTCCTCACAAATTTTCATCATAAATTGGCTCCAAAAATCTTTCTATCGTCCCAATTTTGCAAGGAAAAAAATATAAATTATGAAGGATGTTTTCTTTTGCTAATAACTATATTGTCACTATACTTTTTTCCTTCACTTTTCCTTCGCTAAACAACTCCTCATGTGAAGGAATAAATTCCTTCGCTAGAGGCCATTTTTGGTGTAGTACCAAAACAATTTGGTTCGGGAAATTTCTTTCAATGAACACTTAGAGTTTTCATAAAATTAGTCTAGATGAATCGAATAGCGTAGAGTCATATCAATAATTCAATTCAATCGAATTATTTAGGTGTAGCCAAACCCCGTTGGCAAATTAAAATTTTTGAAAATATTTTTGAGAATGACGTCATTATGCCGTATTGTATTAACAGTCCGTTTGAGGATGCTGTCATCATATGACTTTGTCATAACACATCATACAATAGTGGAACAATGATTTTCAGATCGGGTTCACACTAAGTATTCCTGCATTTATAACTCTATCAACTTTTATCATCTCTACACCAGGTTACATGGTACATGAGTGATAAATAAAAAATAAATTTTGATATTTCAAATCATCTTCGTCTAGCTGAAACAAATAGCTTAGACTATACTTTAAACCGTTTCAAAAATAATTACGAGCCTACATTTTTATTTTTATTTTAAAAGCACATAGTGCGTATTTAGCTTGATGTCAACATTTCGAAGTCTAGCATAGCTAGGACTTTTGGAAAACTTATTTCTTCACTAATAATCATTTGCTTAAACAGTCTATATGTTCCTAGTATCCTCAATATTCCGTTTACACATAACTATACCCAGTTCGTCAAACCACACTTATGAGTTCATTAACTTGCCACAATCATATGAGTTTAAGAACTTATCATAGTTAGACCTATGGCGTCCCTTCACTGAGGGGTTCATAAACATTTTATATAACTATGAATCAAGAATGTCACATAAGTATGAGTTTTAAGAATTCGTACTTAGCCTTATATTCTCTACCTATAACCTTTCTATCTGTTATACACATGAGAAGGAATCACCCTATTAACATGCATATAGCAAATAACGCGACTCAAATATTTCAATGATTATCATTGCCAGAAACTAAGTGGTTTTTTCACCAAATACAATTCAGCTCCCATACGAAGAATCATACAACTTAGCTGCCGACCTGAATCCTCAATTGAAATCCCCACTTAATTCTAACTCCCTTCTCAATACGAATTTCATTCAACTCGTATTCATAATCCTTTCTTGAATCTGTACCAATTCATAGTACAACTGACATTCAGCAATCTTGCTATAAACTTCTCAATCATTCGCTTGATTCTTCTCCATACTATAAACTTCCGATCATGGAGTGATCTCATCGTATATATTACGATTCATTTCTATGTCTTGATCATTTTAACCTCTATCTACGTGTATTTTAGTCTTTTAGACTATCTATTAATCGATATTTATTATCGAGTTAAGGAACTTTATATTTTTATAACTCCGAGATTCATCTTTGAATCCGATTCGAACTCTATGTTTAGAACTTATCCTAATCACTTCGGTTATTATTACTTATATTCCTACCTAAGGTTCATAAACAACAACTTTGATAATTGTCATTTCGATCATTCTATCACTATTAATATTTGCTATAAACATAAATTGTTTATACAATAAACTTACACACTTTTCCCCAATGTCGAGAAACCTTAACTTAATACACAATTCATAACTTGTCTAACATATATCATTAATATCATACAATACAAATCTAACTGCACACGTCTACTAAAGCTGGAACTGTCTTGGACCTTTCCTTGTATCCGACGTATTTGTCTTAATCTACAATGTTTATCATGATATAGCAAGGGTGAGCATAAAAGTTGCCCATCAAGTTTAAGTTCAA
The DNA here is from genome assembly GCA_020205615.1 of Panax quinquefolius. Lineage (NCBI taxonomy): Eukaryota > Viridiplantae > Streptophyta > Magnoliopsida > Apiales > Araliaceae > Panax > Panax quinquefolius. The sequence continues at coordinate 106,595,397 of CM035172.1, forward strand.
TAATTTAACGATATATCATGATTGAAAGAATCTGAATAATAAGTTGGCTATAATTCAACAATATAATTGCGAACTAGCACGAACAAACTTTTGACTGAACAAGAATATAACATGAACAAATATATCTGGACCGAAGGTTAATGAAGGTGATCAGCCTTTCATACTTGACTTATACATGCAATATGTACAGAGTACAATTCTACAATGGCAATCATCAATGATTATCCATAAGCATATCTGAATGAAACAACTCTTAGTAGAGTTAAGTAAAAACTTGCCTGAACCGTTGATTACTGCTACGCAATTTATAACTCTTTATCCGAAGACCTAATATTAGTAATATAGATCTTCAATATTAGAATAATATCATCACAATATAATACTATTATATATAGATATACATAGAATAACCTAAACACATAACACATAACCCTATCAGTCTATAACACATATAAGTCTCGGTATCAAGTCAAACTATTGTTGTTTGAGTTGAACCCGACACAAATCTGACATCCCGATGGTCTAGTCAGACAATTCACGAGTTTAAGTTCAATTAAACTCTGCCTAAACACTCTACAATTATCTCAGATAATTTTAATATTAATCAAAAATAATTTTCATAAGCTCGTAATAATTTTTAAATAATTATTACTATTTATCATGAATTTTTCATTATTCATATCGTATTTAAATGAATTAAATACCACATAATTCTTTTATCATTAATATTTATTTATTATCAAATATTAATGAAATACATGTCATAATATTATAATATATTTATAATATATCAAAATATTTTTAATACCTTAAAATCATATTCATAACACTTAAATCATTTATCCGATAATTGCTTTTAATATTAAAATATTAATTTTTTATGACAAAATATCAAAAGTTATATGTTATAACTTAAAATATTTTTATATCACTTAAATCATTTTATATGATTTATAAATCATTAATTCTATTTTTCCATAATTTATTTAATATATTTACTAAATAAATTAAGTATCATTAATATTAATTAATTAATGAGATTCATTACAAAATATTAAAAGTCACTTGAAAATAACTTAAAATATTTTCTTTTACCATAATTTTATTTTTCATGTATTAAAATCATTTTTAAATAATTTATTTAATATTATAATTAAATAAATTAAATACCATTTATATTCCAAAAATATTAAATATTTATGAAATATACTCAAAATAATTAAAAACTATTTTTCGGACTTTAAAATAATTTTTCAAAATTTATTTTATATTTTTAATAATTAAAAACCATTTAATTCGATTTATTTAATAAAAATAATTATTTTCCGAAATTAAATGTCGTTAAAAGGCCTATAGCTGACGTAATCTGCCGCTATAGGTGTTCTTAACTTCACTATAAGAAAAAACCTATCTCATGACCAATAATATCGGATCTAGGTTATTATTAGGTCATGGATAATAATATTAACGACCGCTTATCTCACGACCACTTATGGATTCTAGTCATAGTAAGTTCAATGACCGCATGTGCTTTCATTGCTTTCTTCTGCGCCACTATAATTTTCCTCCTAAAATTTTGGTGTGAAACCACATGCGCGGTTTCTTTTTTACTACTACTTTCTATTAACGATCACTTTGGCGATCGACACGTCCACGTCATTAAAAATCAGCGACCGCATGCGGTCGCAGATGGCGGTCGCTGATGAACTTAAACATATTCAGACTCAGGCGTTCAGTTCGCTCGATTCAGCAGAAGAAAAACAAAGAGGGCGACGATAGAGAAGAGGGAGAAGAGGGAGAAGGGGGCGAAGAAAAGAGGGAGGTCGGTTGGTTCATTCTCTTCTCCAAATCAGGGACTAATTTTAGAGGTAAGAGCTACGTTTTAAGTTCTTCTTCTTCTTTTTTTGGTTATTTCTAATGTTTATTCGTTCTTCTCCAAATCAGAATGTGTTTGCTACGAATTTGTGTATGAGTTAAATGAATGCATGTCTCCAAATCAGTATATTTGCGTTTGATTTTGGGATTACTGAATTTAGGATTACTGAAGTTGGGATTACTGAAATTTATAGCTTCTTATTGAAATTTGGAATATTCCTAAATTGATGCAAAGTGTTTTATGAGATTACTGAAATTTTTAGGTTAAATTATTTTTAGGGTTAATATGTGTTTTTAATATGAGATTATGTGAAGTTGCATAATTTGGATAATTTATGCATCCCAAATATTATATTAAATTGAATATATTAATATGTAATATTATAAAAAGAATTTGTGGAAATAATAACAATAGTACTAAAATGGCACAAATTCTATTCAACTAGCTTCTTCACTCTAGCTGGCATCCGTCACTGGGTAAATCCATCAAACCAACCCAAGCTTTCAACACAAAAGAAAATGTATAATTATTCGGTAGACAACAAGGTAGGTTTTACCAACATTTGATCCTAGTTCTCGTGATGTTCTGTGCTGGATAAAGTGTTTAGATTGTAGTATAAGTGCAATACTACAACTACATATTAAGTTCTTTTCCAAAACATTTCACCACTAAGAGTTCTAAGCCACCAAAAATCATGTCAGACTTGTTCTTCATTTATGAGTTTTCCAAAAATGAAGAACAGTTGCTAGGCCTTACTTTGAAGCTTCATTACTTAGACTCTGGGTCTGTTTTGCGATATCTAATGGTCCCTACTTGTAGTTATGATGTCATAGTATAATTATATAGCATCAGATAAGCATAACAGCATCACCTAAACAAGATCTGGGTCGGTCAAAGGTATGGTCAGAAGTTGTTCATGAGAAATCTGGGTTTCCCAGATTTCTTAATAAGGCAGACGGTCAACGCTTGTTTGACCTTAATTATCTTCAATTATGTTGTTACTTCAGGCGATATAATAGCATACAAGTGTAGTTCATATAGCAGTCTATAACATTAAACCAACAACATGACCTAAAACCTAAAACACAAGCAAGATCACGGCCTGTAAAAATGATGTCAGACATTTTGGAAATTCTTGGTTTGCCCAGAAACCAAATTTCGTGAGCGGTTAACGCAGTTTGACTGCTTATAACAAGCGATCTAGACATGATCCAACCCTGTTTCCAGTTCTAGATCAAAGCCTACATGGCATAGAACATGTCTACAAGATAAAACACACAAAACATCAAACACATAAAGATCTAGAGGGCCTGACATTTGACTGTCAAACAACATTTTAAAGTTTTTCCAAATTTTCAAAACATCATTTTCGTGTATCTTAATGTTATGGATCTAAGATATAATAATCCAGATCACTCAATAACATCTTAATACATCACATTAAACATCTAAACACAAAGTTTTACATGAATCATAAGGATTTTTATGTTTAGGGTTTTATACCTTCTTTGAGCTTTGATTTAGACTCTGATCATCATGATCTGTGATTGATGTTATAAGGGCTTGAATATGGACTGGTCCACTGAATAATTTCGTTGCTAAGAGGTTGAGAGAGTTTAGTTAGAGGTTGGTGACCAAATAAGCTACTTTGTGACTTTTCTCTCTCTCAATCTATATATATTATAAATGTAATGAGTTGGCTGGCATAATTGGGCTAAGTTGCTGATATTTTATGTCACAATGTCAACATTGTAGGTCACCAAATAAATTATTGCTAGATTTACAAATTATTTCCAATAATGAAACAAAGGGCATTATGGTCATTTCCATAAAATTTTAGTTCTAGAATTGTCATTTGATGCAAACCTTTAGGGTTTAGGGTTTGAAACCTTTAGGGTTTGAACCCTTGGGTCTTAAAAAATAATTTCTAGTATTTCCAAATTAGGTTTCCAAAAATAAATTTAATATTTCTAAATTATAATTAGGATTCTATAATTATAATTAAGATTTCCTAATCATAAATTCAATCTTGCTAATTAGGATTATTATTTCCTAATTAAAATTGCTAATTTAGCAATTTGGGTCATAATTGTACTTTAGGGTTTATAACCCAAAAATTAGGGTTTTAAATAGAAAAATAATTTTCTAATTTAGAAATTAGATTTCCTAATTAGATTAGGGTTTTCTAATTACTATAACTTGAAATTTAGGATTAATGTTTCCTAATTAATATTAAAATTATTAAATCAACACTTAGGTTTTCCCTATTTATAAATTAGAGTTTCAAATCCATAAATTAGGGTTTAAAACTTTGAAATTAGGATTTGATAAATAATTAAGCTTTACCCTAATTAATATTATAATTAATAGCACTTAAGCAATATAATTCTTCGTTAAGTTCCCAGATTATTGTTTCAAATTCCCGAAATCTGAAATTAGGGTTTCCAGATCTGGTATTAGGGTTTTCTAATAATCAATTAGGGTTTCAAGTAATTCATTAGGGTTTTCCCTGATAAATGACGTTTAAACCTTATATATAGCATTCGTATTCCCAAACTAGGGTTTCATACACCGAATTAGGGTTTCGAATTCCCAAAACTGAAATTAGGGTTTTCTGAACCGGTTTTTAGGGTTTCTTACAATTCGCAAGGGTTTTCTAACCGAACGTTAATGTTCTTAATATATACCTAGGGTTTGTTACATATATTGTTTATCTGGTCAACCCTTGACCCTTAACCACATACTATACACATACATAATCATATTTACAAAATATATTCACTTATTCCAATAATCCTGAATAATTCACTTAAATCCTTGACGGAATTTTGAAATTCTCAAAATTCCTTCGCAAAAATATCAAATTCATACATTTATTTTCTGTCTGGGTTCTAATATTAAACCTTAAATTAATTAATAAAAATTTTCTAAATTTTTTAAATTCTCGGGTTGTCACAGCAATTATATATTGTCAAAAGAAATGCGTAAATATTAGAACTTTAAAACAACCTCAGATAGTATTTTATGGTAATAAGTTGCCGGGACGTTCGTGTTGTCTTACCATGACACAAACTAGGAAACTGTTAAGGAAGGGGTGTGTAGGTTATTTGTGTCATGTGGTTGATTCCCAGAGAGTGGGAGCGATCATGGAACAAATACCTATAGTGAGTAAATTCATGGATGTATTTCCAAGTGAATTGTCGGGCCTTCCACAGGATAGGGAGACCGAGTTCGTAATAGACATTGTGCCAGGAGCGGCACCAGTGTCCAGGGCACCGTATCGTATAGCTCCAGTGGAGATGAAGGAGTTGATGGTGCAGTTGCAAGAATGGTTAGACATGAAGTACATACAACTGAGTGTTTCGCCGTGGGGAGCACCAGTACTGTTTGTCAAGAAGAAGGACAGATCGTTAAGACTTTGTATCAACAGTACCGGTACGATGATCTCGTTAAGACTTTATTACCCAGGATCGACGATCTCTTTGATCAGTTGAAAGGGGCAAGGTATTTTTCTAAAATAGATTTAAGGAAGGGGTACCATCAGCTAAAGGTTAGGAATGAAGACGTGCCAAAGACAGAATTCAGGACTCGTTATGGTCATTACGAGTTTTTGGTGATGTCATTTGGGTTGACTAATGCACCTGCTGCATTTATGGATACGATGACCAGAGTGTTTAAACAATATTTGGATAAGTTCGTTGTGGTGTTTATCGATGATATTCTAGTCTATTCTAAGACGCCAGAAGATCATGCTGAACACCTAAGAATAGTGTTGGAGACACTAAGGAAGGAGAAGTTATATGCGAAATTCACTATGTGTGAATTTTGGTTAGAGAGGGTACAATTTTTAGGTCATGGCATTGACCACGAGGGGATTTCAGTAGATCCAGCGAAGGTGGAAGCCGTAATTAATTAGGAACAACCGAAAATACCGACTGAGGTGCGTAGTTTCCTAGGGTTAGCGGGTTACTATTGGAGATTCATGCAATATTTTTTGAAGATAGCTACTCCGTTGACTAACTTGACAAGAAAGACGGTGAAGTATGCGTGGATTGAGAAATGCGAGGATAGTTTTCAAGAACTGAAGATAAGGTTGAGTGAAGCACCTGTTTTGTCATTACCCGATGACACAAAAAATTTCATAGTCTATAGCGATGCTTCGTATAAAGGACTTGGTTGTGTGCTCATGCAGCATGGCAAGGTCATTGCGTATGCATCTAGGCAGTTGAAGGATTATAAGAAATTTTACTCTACTCATGATCTGGAACTAGCCGCGGTAGTATTTGCCTTAAAGATATGGCAACATTATCTTTACGGGGAAAAATGTGAGATATACACGGACCACAAGAGTCTAAAATATATCTTCACACAAAAGGAGTTTAACATGAGGCAGAGGAGATGGCTGGAGTTGATAAAGGATTACGATTGTGAAATCCTGTATCACCTTGGAAAAGCCAATGTAGTAGCCGACGCCTTAAGTAGACAGGGTCGGGAAAAGTTGTCTATGTTAACGGCTCAAACTGAGTTAATAACAGAGATGGCTAGGATGGAGATAGAGGTTAAGATGTCAAGTGAAGCGGGACAGAGACTGTTTGCGACGGAGATCCAATCTATCATTTTAGAGAGAATTAAGGAGGTGTAGCTCAAAACTGATGAGTGTGATCAGATGAAGAAGCGTTTGACCAATGAAGAAGATATTAAGTTTAGTCTTGATAATGAGGGATTATTAAGATTTGAAGGAAGAATTTGGGTTCCAAATGAGACGGAATTAAAGAGCAAGTGTTACAAGAGGCTCATAGTTCAAGGTACTCGATTCATCCTGGTAGCACTAAGATGTATCAAGACCTTCGACAGAGTTTCTGGTGGCCGAATATAAAGAGAGAAATAACGGAGTATGTGAGTAGGTGCTTGACTTGTCAGAAAGTTAAGGCAAAACATCAATAACCAAGTGTCTTGGTAAAGTCATTAGAGATTCTGGAGTGGAAATGGGAGCATATCACGATGGACTTTATGGTGGGACTTCCGACTACTCAGAAGGGGTACGATGCGATTTGGGTAATAGTGGACCGGTTGACAGAGTCGGCTCACTTTTTGCCAATTCGGATTAAGTATAACTTGGACCAGTTAGCTAAACTTTATTTAAGGAAATTATTTCCAAACATGGAGTACCAGTTTCGATTGTGTCAGATCGTGACCCACGATTCACGTCGAACTTTTGGAGAAGTCTACAGGAATAGTTGGCAACACAATTGAAGTTAAGTACGACATATCATCCACAAACTGATGGACAGAGCGAGAGAACAATTCAGACGTTAGAAGATATGTTAAGATCTTGCATCATGAATTTTAAGGGTAGTTGGGATGATCATCTACCATTAGTAGAGTTTGCGTATAACAATAGTTATCATGCAAGCATAGGTATGATGCCCTACGAAACATTATATGGAAGGAAGTTTTGAACGCCATTGTATTGGGATGAAGTGGGAGAACGCAGAATGCTAGGACCAGAATTGGTGCAACAAACAGCAGATAAAGTGAAGCTCATACGAATGCGATTGGTGGCAGCACAAGACAGACAAAGGAAGTTTAAGGATTTACATCGAGTAAATAGAGAGTTTGAGGTAGGCTCATATGTATTTCTGAAGGTATCTCCCTAGAAAGGAAAGATACGCTTTGGAAAGAAGGGAAAGTTAAGTCCCACGTTTATAGGACCTTTTGAGATATTAGAAAAAGTGGGAGGGGTAGCTTACGTGGTAGCATTACTTCTAGACCTAGAATGAATACATAACGTGTTTCACGTATCTGTATTATGACCCTATAAGCCTGATTACAAACACGTAATAGAGTATGAGCCGATTTATATTGAGAAGGACTTAACCTATGAGGAGATGCCAATTCAAATCATTGATTGAAAAGAGCAACGTGGGAATAGGAAGAAAAGATGAAGAAGAATTATCCTCAATTGTTTGAGTAAATTTTCTTTTATTTTAGCGAGATTCTGGGGACAGAATCCTTGTAAGGGGGAGAGAGTGTAACGCCCCAGAAAATCGAACCATTTGTAAATACGTTTATAATGAATAAAATTATATTATTTGTTATTATTATGTGTTGATAAGATGTATGTCGTTCTATAACCTAGCAACGTTGGAATATCGTAGTATTTGAACCACGTGAGAGAATTAAAGTGTTTGAATTTCCAAGACGAAAATAAAAGTTTTTCGACAAAGTTTACGAAAAACACTATTCATCATTTATCGCTCGGGAATTATTTTTGAACTTCCGAGAAATACATAACATTATAATATCAAGGCGAGATGGATTATGTAATAATAATCTAAGTATGGAAAACACAATATTTTGCATGTGGACTTAATTCAAGAATGCTATGTATTAATTTATAATGAATTAAACTTGTGGATTGCGTATGAAGTGCAAGTACATAAGCTTTAAGGGGCAAGCCCAAGATGAACTAAGGTTAAGCCTAAGTAGTAATAATGTGAAGCCCAAACTATATTGAAGACAAGCCCAAAAGATTTGGTTAATCAAATTCAACCTAAGTCCAAATGGTGATCCAATGCGTAAAGTAGGATCCATGGGGCAACCCATGGGTGAAGTGGAGAGCAAGACCTTTATGTGGTGGCCAAGAAAATTATGTAGGGAACAAGATTACTTAATATGCAAGTAGTGAATAGTAAGGAGGTTAATTAAGGAGGTGGGATGCCTAATGACCTAATTTCCCTAACCTTGAATGCTCTATAAATAGCAAGTTAGATTTCATTATCTAGCTTGTTCAATTCATTCAATAAACTCTCTTTGCAAAACAACTTATTTGTTAGAGAAGATAAGAACTTTTAAAGTCCAACCTTCATTATTAGATTTCCAAAGCAAGAGAAGTTAGTCTTCAAAGGTAAATGGTTTTATCTCTTCTATCTCTATCATAGTAGGGTGATAAGAGAAGTGTAACCTAATGAACTTATATGGTAAGAACATATGAAGAGTGAATAAGCAATGGACTTAAGCCGAGTAAGCAAGAAATAAACAAGTTAAACCTAAGTAAGTTAGGAACTTATAGTGATCATATATGAACTTATAGCATATTTACATGAATAAAGTTAATATGCTAATAAGATGCAATAATGTTCTCAAAGGACTTGAATCAAGAATAAGTCATAAGGAAATTAAAATCATGTATGAAAGAATTTGTTAAGTATGAACTTATAAGAAATAAGCTATAATCTAAATTAAAGATAAGTTGTTGTATGATGTAAGATAAGATGTCTAGTTATTAAAATGAATCCTTTTGGAATGGTGAACAAATTGTTAATAATAAAGTTTTGCCGGAATTTACACGATTAGACGATAGTCCTCGAATTCGTGAAATTCTTGGAATTGAAGTCGAATTTTGTAATTGAACTCAGAAATGTTGTTTATCAATGTAGACAAGTCGTATGTGGCATTATAGAGTTGCGGACTCAAAAATGACCGGATTCTGAATTTGAACGAAGAAACGAGCGTTGAACGTTCACGAACGTTTATCGTTTTTGTTAAAAATGGACTAATAGGTAAATTTTTAGCAAACAAACTCGAATAGATAAAATTCTTACATGAGCACATATAGTATGTGATTTGTGAACCGTAGGCTCTTGAACGAGCCAAATCGGACTTATAACGAAGAAGTTACAAGTCTGGGAGTTTCACAAAATTTTCAAAACTATCCAAGTTTCTGGTGCACAGAGCTGGCGCCGCAGCGCCAGCCCAAGGCCAATAAGCCCGCGCTGCAGCGCTAAAATGGCCCTCAGCCCCAGGAGATTCACGCCGCAACACGAACTATAACGAAGGGACTCGCACCGTAGCGCCGAGTCTGGTTTCTAGGCAATAACAGGTGATGCCGCAGCACGGAACCAAGAGTAATAGTCGGCGCCGCAGTGCCAACCTTATAACCTAGACAACAAGGAATGTTTATATGTTGAACATGGATAGTAAGTGATGAACACTTAATTAAGGATCTTAATGAAACATTGTTAAGTCATAATTAAGCCTTAAGTATGAACACTTAGGGTTAAATTATGTCACTTACATATGAATGTAAGAATGACCTAACGGAAAGCCGGAACCAATAATAACAAATCTAATACATAACTAGATTGAGAAGAAGGGTAAGATTCTTTAGGAACCATGTATGATTATTCATGACCTAATGTACTATGTGATGTTATCCTCTATTGTAGAAACCTTAAAGACCTAAAGTGCACGTGTTATATGTTAGGTTTGTAATATTCATCAACGCAATCAAATTGCATAAAAAGTGCGGAAGCGTGTAAAATCAGAGTTTAAAAAATTTACAAACCATATACCCGGATCATCCTTTATGCATAATTATTAATTAAACGAAAAGATAAAGAATAAATCATACCCTTGAAGATCGAGCTTCCTCGTGTACAAGTTCACCTCCAAATCCTTTTCGCTCAATCTTGAATCCACCGGGTTTGGTTCCTTCCTTTGATCAACGTTAGCCACCCAAATGTTTGGCCTCTAGAGGTGATCCACCAAGGAAGAATAAAATTCAAGAAGATGGGTGTTTGGCTCAAACCCTAGTTTTCTATCTCTATAGAAAAAGGTGTACTCTCCCAACCATTGGAATTATGTCGTATTTTGTTAAAGTCAACAACCCATCCCCACCCATAATAAGACTCCTCTTATTTATAGATGTGGGCAACCCATCTTAACAATTAAGGAATTGGGTTTTATTTAATTAATTAAATTCTTTTAATTAATTAAGCTCCCTAATCTTATTAGGGATAATTAATTAAACTCCTTTAACTAATTTTTCTTCCTAATCCAATTAGGAATAAATTAGAGTACTTATATTAAATTAATTCCTAAACTCTTTTAGAAATTAAAATAATAATAATTGTAATAATATTAATAAGACTCCTCTTATTAATTTATATTTAATATTTCTAAAATATTAAATAATAAATATTAAGCTATTTAATTTATTCTATCACCATAGATTAAATTAAATATACTTAACATATTATTACGATTATGCCATTAACTTCTTAAATAATTATTCTTCCTTTTATGGTGTGACCCTTTAGGTTCTCCATATTAAACCTTGTGAATAAATCAATTAGAACAATTCTAATCTTATTTAAATAAATTAAACAATTAATTTATTTAAATAATATTTATTCTGAATAGGGATAAGCCTCCCTAGCGATCAACGACTTTCCAGATAATATAGATTTCAACATTAATCATTAAAGAACCTTTGAGTAAATAGTTACCGTACAATTCAATCCTTCCACCATACAATGTCCCAATTAAATATAAGACATGGAATTATTGTCAAGTCTTATTTTATTTAATTATATGTATTTCGATCCTTAAATACACAACTCCAAATAATGCAAATTAGAAACTCCTTTCTAATTTCATTCTGCCTTGGCCAAGGACTACTGGGTTGTCATTTATCGAATCACATAGGACATTTCTCTTCTTTTATTAGAAGTGGTAGATTCTTTATTGATCATACATTATCTCCATGTACAACTTATTATACCCAAGCATACCCTTTGATATACCCTAAGGGTCTTAAGGAATAAGTCAAAGTATAACTCATCATACACAAGATACTATGATGATCTCAAGTCCAAGGATTACTTGACTACTATCACTACTGAATTCCTATTGACAGCAAATAAAACTCCATTAGGTATTCCTCATAGCGAGCCAATGCTCAAAGTGAACTTATTCTCTAATAAGCACCTATATACTTGCTTTAGTGTCTCCACACAAATGATCATGAGATCAATCATCCTCATCCAATGAAAGCAAGCAACGTATGTACTCAATCTATCCGGATTCACTAATCCCCAATTTAGTAATCCAATGATTGGGATCTATTTTAGTTTTAAGCTTTCTAAGAATTTAGATCTCATTAGAATGATCATCATCATTATTCTAAAAGCATTGCTTAAAACTATGGGTTTATCACATATTATAAAAGCAAAGATCATGTAGATAATTAAAAGCCTTTAATAAATTAATACTTTTATTAATAAATGAATAAGATTGTTTACAAAGTATATGCTTTATCATCAAACATGATTGGCTTGTTTGCATACTACTTTCAATCTCCCACTTGCACTAAAGCCAATCGTCATGGTATCTTATACTCTTCTTCTCTAAGTGACGATTATCCTGTCATTGGATAAGCTTTAGTTAATGGATATGTAATGTTGTTCATGAGAGTCCACTATCTCTATAGTGATTTCCCATCTTTCAATGATTCTAATAATCAAATGAAAGTGCCACAACACATGTTTAGATCCAAGATGAGACTTAGGAACTATTCCTAGTTCGTAATGAACTTTTAATCCAAACAATCAACTTGCGGCTTCATTTATAGCTATATACTTTGTCTTTATCACTAAACCAAAGAATTCTTTCAAGCTTGGAACCTTTCCAATTCAACGCACCAATTGCTCAAGGTAACACTTTACCTTAAAGTGGATTTTCTGATCGTCTTGGTCCGTCTCGAAAAACTTGAGTCTCAAAAAAGCCCTCTAGTTTTAATTCGGACCCACCATGTATGCTCACATCCTTAGTGCCGATTAAGAACTTTAAGATGTTTTTTTTTTCAACACCGCTTACAATGATCTTCTCCAGAATATGACCGATCAACATCAGGTCTCGTATATTTCATTGCATACATGATTGTCACTCATGCGATCTCTCTTCTCAGGAGTCTGTGGGGACTTTTAAGAGAAATACACTCCATAGCTCATCGACATGAGACATCTCTTGGAGTTTGCCATGCTAAACGACTTTAGCATCAAATGAATATACGTTCCTTGGGTTAAGTCGAGCATCCTCTTGTATCTATCTATATAGATTTTATCCCCAATTAAGATACTCTTCCCAAATCATTCATGGAGGAATGTTTAGACAACTTTATCTTTACTGATTGTAGCATTAGTATATCATTCCTTATCCATAGTATATCAACATATAATATTAGGAATGTTACGGCGCTCCCACTGACCCTTTTGTACACACTAGAACTCTTACCTCATCGTATGTAACTGGATCATCATCTTCTATGATGTGTACCTCATCATCATCATCCATGATGAATCCATACCTCCTAGGTATCTTCGGTACTATTCCAGATTTACAATTCGGTTGTGGTACAACAGGTCTATCTACAGGTTCTCTTATTTGACTTATAGTGTTTTGTGGTTCTTGAACTCTTCAAGATCTATTATCCTCCCACTAGCCCTTTTATTGATAAACACCTTTATCTTAGAAAGCGTGTGTTTCATAACAAACACCTTTTGCTAAGTAGAATTACAGAACATATACCCTAAACTTACTTTAGGATGTCCCACAAATTTGTACATGTCAAATCTTGTCCCAAGCTTATCCTTTGAAATCGTTTCACATAAGTTGGACAACCCCTTATCTTAACATACTTAAGATTAGGAATCCTCCCTGTCCATAACTTTTATGGAGTCTTGGGGCCGGATTTAGAGGTTACCATTTCGTAGACATGCAGCCATTTCTAGGACATTACCCTAGAAGGATACTGAAATGTCGATAAAATCATTATGGACCGCACCATGTCCAACAAGGTACGAATTTTCATTCAGATACATCAATCAATTATTGCGTATCAGGATGTTTCCATTATGAGAAAACCATTTGAGATGATCTAGAAACTTATTGCACAAGTATTTATTCCTTGATCCGATCAAAGAATCTTAATACATTGTCAATTTGTTTCACTTCTGAATTCTTTGAACCTTTCAAATAATTCATACTTGTATTTCAGCAAATACACACATTCAACTCTTTGAATGATCATCTCCTTTTCTTATACCAGTTTGTTCAATTTGTAAAATTATTTTTCACGTAAATCAAGTATATAAAATTTATTAAGTAATATTCCAGTTCTATACAAAACATTATTATTATAAATAGAACAACAATTGTTCTTAATTATAATACCAAAGTTTTCATTGTCCAACAATAAAATGGAAATAATATTTTAACAAGAACCGGAATACAATAACAACTTATTGACTTAATAGATTTGCCCGTAGTATTGCTAAACTATAAGTTTCTATGGCTAATATGGCAACCTTTGCTACATTTCCGCACATAGGATTACTTATATTTGTTTAGCTTTCTTCATTACTGCTTGGTCCCTTCATAAATCACTATTTATGATAACCAAAGTCAGTATCCAATACCCAAGTAGAACCTTGACTTAAAGAAAAATTATTTTAAATCATGAACAAATTTGTATTTGTAACCAAAACTTCACTAAGCTTCTTTGGTTAGCCTCTGCGCAAGACGCTTCTCGCAGCTTCTTTCCAAGTGTCGAGCTTTATTGCGGTGGAAGCAAACTCCTTTGCTATCCGTGTCGCTTTTTGTTCTTATTATCCTTTGTTTATGCCTTTCTATTTACCTTCTTTGAATCGTTCTTCTTTTCGTAAGATCCTTTGGCCCATACCAAGAAGACTTGATCTTTCTTGGTTGGAAAGTGACTCTCAACATTTTTCAACATATTAAGCAAATCAAAGCCAAAGCGATATCTAGCTTGTTCATATGAAAAATTCACAATAATTGTGAAAGGAGTCCGGAGTGAGTGCAAGATCAAATCTTGGCTCAACTCTCCATCCATGAAAAAACCAGTTGTCTTAATTGATCAATCAAATTGATTATGTTAAGAACTTTTTATGCATCATTATAGTGCCATTGACCATTCTAGATCTAAGAGCTCCTTAGATATCTCGATATCTATCGGTCCCACTTTCCTCACCATCAACTACTTGATGTGAAAGAATATAGTAGGAGTATCCATAGTTTCAGTCGACGTCAAGCTTGTTACTCATGGATCTGAGCATGATGCATCGAGCCAATCGTGCATCATCTTGCCACTTTCTAAAAATAGCAATCTCTTCCTCGGAGGCATTATGCGCAACCCATTGCAGGATAGGCGTATTAAGGACATAAGATAGCTTTTCATTTATGAGAACTATTCTCAAATTCCTTAACCAATCCGCTTAATTGATTCCCGTTAATTTAGCATCTAATATGCTTCAGTTGATAGTAATTTTAGACATTGTAAAATTACAAATGAATTTGTAATTAACAACATTTTAACATACATTCTTTTATTAATTACCAAAATAAATTAGGTCTTGTTTTAAATTGGTATCTCCCACTATTTTCTTCAAACTATATTACCTCACTTATATAGTTCGGCAAAAATCTAATTAAAGATTTGCTAGTGAGAATAAGGATCCCATTTCAAATGTATATAGCCTTGTGGTGACACAACAAACTATATATAAATAAATAGGTAGACAACTCTTGTCAATTACATCAACTATGCAACTCCTTGTATTTTGCCTCTTAGATTATTTTGATCAAGTGGTGGCACATCCAATCAAAATTATCCAAGTTAAGTCCAACCTAGCACTCCATATATTCAAAAAGAAAATATCATCCTTGTGGTGACACAACAAAATAATATTGTTCAATTTTCTTTATAAGCATCAAATGTGATAAATTAACATCTTAAATACTTAATACTTGCCTTGTGGTGACACAACAAACTCATATTAAATATTTAATACTCTATTAATTTTATCATGCTAGAAGGCTTAACGCGTTCGATATTCCAAATATCTTTGAACGCTTAGGACTTAATATAAAAATTGAGGGGTTTGTTATTAATTTGTCTCATCTTGTTTAGCATACATTTATATATATATATATAAAATACGTATATATTAATAAACATGCGAGCATGTTTGCATAATATATAATATATATATAGTATAGCATGCACATATAGAATACTATATTCTACCTTGGATTGATTATGGACTTTTATTCTAGTTTGGTTCACTAGAGCCACCAAGTGAACCAAAAGGTCAAACCTAGGGTGCAAGAATTAATATTTAAATATAACTATTACATTTAAACCCGGCTCCATTACAAACCAGGTCTTCAAGCGCTCCTTGCTCCTTGATCTCTAATTTTCAAAATTAATTCTAAATATTCCTATTACAAAACTATTTAAAATAAATAGAAACCTTGATCGTGATCGAGGGAAGTACATAGAGAGGAGATAGAATTTACATTAAGAAAAATTAGAGAAGAAAGGCAATCTGTGAATCCCCATTTAATAAAACCCATACATTCATGCATCCAACTAAAATAAAATCCAATCATATTAATCAATAGTCCATAATCAATCCCATTTATTATCATACACATCACCATATGCATCAATAAATAATATTCATCTCATGTATAACAAACATTTAATATATATATTGATATCATTTAATGGGCAAATTTAGTTAGTATAAAATCTATTTTTGAATAAAAATAAACTCCTTTATTTAAATCCAAATTTAAATCAAAATAAAACTATTTTATTTTAATTTATCCTATTTTGAATAAAATAAACAATTTTATTTTAATCAAAATCTTTAATCAAAATAAACTCCTTTATTTTAATTAATTATGGAATCCAATTCCATGTAAAAAAAAATCTCTAATTAAAATAAACTCTTTTATTTTAATTAATTATGAATCCAATTCCATGTAAAAAAAATATTAAAGGAAACACGGATATTCTTTTTCCTATTCACAAATAAACTCCTTTATTTTGAATAATATGAAATCTTATTCCATATTTAAATAAACTCCTTTATTTAAGGAAACACTAGATTTTCTTTCCTATTCACAAATAAACTCTTTTATTTTGAATAATATGAAATCTATTTCATATCTAAATAAACTCCTTTATTTAAGGAAAGATCAATTTCAACTTCAATTAGTTATCATGGAATCCAATTCCAACTCTAATTAGTTAGCATGAAATTCTAATTTTAAAATTAAAATAAACTTTATATTTTAATATTAAAATAAACCTTTTATTTTAAAATTAAAATAACTTTTTATTTTAATAATAAAATTATTAAAATATTATTATATATATATATATATATAATAAACCGTAATATATATATATATATAATAAACCATAATATATAAACTGTTCCTTTTCAAAACCGAAAATTCCTTGCATGTCCCAAAAAAAATTTGCAGCCGGTTTTTGGTTTTTAAAGTAACCTGACTTGAAATCCGTGCACAGCCATATATATATATATATATATATATATATATAATCATTAGATAATCATTAGCAATCATTAGATTATCATTTACATGTAATGATTGTTAATAATTATCTGTCTCGATTTCCGTGCTGCTTATCAAAAAAAAAACCGGCAGCCACTTTCTTATTGATTTCCGGAAGTTAGCAACTTAATTCCCTCGATTTCCGTGCTAATATCTGTTCTGCCGAAATCCTTTTCAACACACTGCCTTTTCACGTGATTTTTAAAAAACAGCAGCATGATAAAAAACAAATAATTAAACCGTGCACTCCTCACGGAAATTAAAGCAGGTCAATGCTGATTTCTGTTTTTTTTTTTTTTAACTGATTTTATACAATAAATTATGCCCAATTAAATTATTCTAAACACATATCAATATACATATCAAATCTGAACAATTAATAATTCGCATAAAGGTTTGGCTCTGATACCACTGTTAGGTTTGTAATATTCATCAACGCAATCAAATTGCATAAAAAGTGCGGAAGCGTGTAAAATCAGAGTTTAAAAATTTACAAACCATATACCCGGATCATCCTTTATGCATAATTATTAATTAAACGAAAAGATAAAGAATAAATCATACCCTTGAAGATCGAGCTTCCTCGTGTACAAGTTCACCTCCAAATCCTTTCGCGTTCAATCTTGAATCCACCGGTTTGGTTCCTTCCTTTGATCAACGTTAGCCACCCAAATGTTTGGCCTCAGAGGTGATCCACCAAGGAAGAATAAAATTCAAGAAGATGGGTGTTTGGCTCAAACCCTAGTTTTCTATCTCTATGTAAAAAGGTGTACTCTCCCAACCATTGGAATTATGTACGTATTTTGTTAAAGTCAACAACCCATCCCCACCCATAATAAGACTCTCTTATTTATAGATGTGGGCAACCCATCTCTTAACAATTAAGGAATTGAGTTTTATTTAATTAATTAAATTCTTTTAATTAATTAAGCTCCCTAATCTTATTAGGGATAATTAATTAAACTCCTTTAACTAATTTTTCTTCCTAATCCAATTAGGAATAAATTAGAGTACTTATATTAAATTAATTCCTAAACTCTTTTAGAAATTAAAATAATAATAATTGTAATAATATTAATAAGACTCCTCTTATTAATTTATATTTAATATTTCTAAAATATTAAATAATAATATTAAGCTATTTAATTTATTCTATCACCATAGATTAAATTAAATATACTTAACATATTATTACGATTATGCCATTAACTTCTTAAATAATTATTCTTCCTTTTATGGTGTGACCCTTTAGGTTCTCCATATTAAACCTAGGTTGTGAATAAATCAATTAGAACAATTTAATCTTATTTAAATAAATTAAACAATTAATTTATTTAAATAATATTTATTCTACAATAGGGATAAGCCTCCCTAATGATCAACGACTTTCCGGATAATATAGATTTCAACATTAATCATTAAAGAACCTTTGAGTAAATAGTTACCGTGACAATTCAATCCTTCCACCATACAATGTCCCAATTAAATATAAGACATGGAATTCTTGTCAAGTCTTATTTTATTTAATTATATGTATTTCGATCCTTAAATACACAACTCCAAATAATGCAAATTAGAAACTCCTTTCTAATTTCATTCTGCCTTGGCCAAGGACTACTGGGTTGTCATTTATCGAATCACATAGGACATTTCTCTTCTTTTATTAGAAGTGGTAGATTCTTTATTGATCATACATTATCTCCATGTACAACTTATTATACCCAAGCATACCCTTTGATATACCCTAAGGGTCTTAAGGAATAAGTCAAAGTATAACTCATCATACACAAGATACTATGATGATCTCAAGTCCAAGGATTACTTGTACTACTATCACTACAGAATTCCTATTGACAGCAAATAAAACTCCATTAGGTATTCCTTAGCGAGCCACGCTCGATGAACTTATTCTCTAATAAGCACCTACATACTTGCTTTAGTGTCTCCACACAAATGATCATGAGATCAATCATCCTCATCCAATGAGCAAGCAAACGTATGTACCAATCTATCCTGATTCACTAATCCCCAATTTAGTAATCCAATGATTGGGAACTATTTTAGTTTTAAGCTTTCTAAGAATTTAGATCTCATTAGAATGATCATCATCATTATTCTAAAAGCATTGCTTAAAACTATGGGTTTATCACATATTATAAAAAACAAAGATCATGTAGATAATTAAAAGCCTTTAATAAATTAATACTTTTTATTAATAAATGAATAAGATTGTTTACAAAGTATATGCTTTATCATCAAACATGATTGGCTTGTTTGCATACTACTTTCATTATATCTGTAAGAAGATGCTAAAGTCAAGTACTCTAACCCTTGTTCTAATTCAATCTGGACAAGCTTTGTGATTCATGTATTCTTACGCATGAGTTAATGTCTAATGAAGTCAACGCCAATTCTTTCGGCTAAACTTATGATATGTTTATAATCTTTCAAGTATTGATAAGGATTTACCAAACTAATATTGTTGTGGTTTTCAAACGGAGACTGAGTATGCTAAACTATTTTGTCGTCAAACGACAAGCACGTGAGGTTGCCACAACTTATACGTATACACGTTTAATGAATGTAGTGTTGATCAACATAGAGTACTATAGGCTGATCACCTAGACGTGCTCGTAAGCTATGTCGGACTTACGAACTTCGTGCCGGGATGTCCTTTTTAAAAGTACTTATGAAATGCTCATGGTCTTGGACCGAGAATTGATGTTTTACTGAATATTATTTTTGTAAAACATTTTGAAGGAAAAGAAGTGCTATTTTGAATTATCAATAGTACTTCGTAACTATTGTTCAGTTATTGAAGATATATGATTCCTATGTCTCAAGCATGCTATTTTCCTAGAATTGTTGTACTTGCTGAGCTAGTTAGGTTCACTCTTGCTTGAACCATATGAATGCAGCTAAGACCGAACGGGTCGATGGATCCGACAAGGATAAAGGGAAGGCTAAGGCGAACCCTTAAAGTACCTATGTAATAGTATAGGTTTCGTAATGATAATATTCTATATTATGACAAAGACAAATGTAACGGTTATAAAGAACTTGGGAGAATGTTAATATTATTTTGAATATATATAAGACATATTTATTCTTTTGAGGCCTTTCAATTGAATGATTGTGTGAACAGTAGCACTGTGTAGCACCATCTGTCGGGTTGGAAGATACCCGGATTTGGGGGGGTCACACTGCTGGTTGTTGACAACGGTGCCTACCCTGCTTGTAGCTGACAACGGTTGATCACTGAATTATCTTGATGCCTACTCGAACTATAGTTTTCAACAGCAAATTTTTTTTCTCAAGTCTAGGCATTTAATGTGTATGCATATTTGACTCTACAAGGGATGCATGCTAAACTTTTTAATGGAGATGTGCGCTGGTATAGCGCGGTTGCACATGTGCAGACCATGCATAATGTGATGATCTAAATTTATCCTTAGGAGTCTATTGTCCTAGGTTAATGCACATGCTTAATTGAATTGACTAGATGTAGAAACATACCTTACCCTTTCTGAGGTGATTTAGAGTCTTTTAGTTGTTGGGCGCTTGTGTCCCATTTCCTTGTGCTTTTTATTCGCGACCCGGCTGGATTAATGATATGTGTGCCGCTAACGTCCCTGGAGAGTGTGGCCCATTCTTTCATTGCCCATATTTAAATTTCGGTGTAGACGCCTCGCCTTGTGGGGACTTGGCGCAGGTTGACAAGTTTGATGATGAAGATTTCATTTAGATCTTTGTTGGTTATGCGTCTGTTTTTGAGTTAAGGACTCCTTTGAGAATTTTGTCCTTCTTTTGTTGGGGTAAGCTTATGTTTCCATGATTTCTTTTGGGAATTGCACCTTTTTTTTATGAGAGACTTAATCCTGCCTAAGACTCCTTTCATTTCTTAGAATTGGAAAATGACCCAGCCCTTTCGCACGTTATTATAGAGGATTCATATAAAAAACTCTCTTTGTTGACCAAGTCGAGAGTGAGCAATATCTTGCATATCAAAAGAACAAAATGTACCAAAAGCTTGACGGCTCGGCCGTCAGGATTAGTGTAATCTTGTGAATGAGGCATTTGAAGTTTTAAGTTTATGAAATTGAATGAGTTACAAAATTGCAAGGGAATTTTTAAGCATCCATGGTCATTGGTCATGGGTAGGATCTGATTCAAAAGACTTATCTCCCTTTATCAGAGATATTTCATCATCACTCTAGAAATTATTTTTCGCAGAATTGATTTCATATGACACGTGCACTATGAGTGACGCAACTCTTAGCAGGGGTTTCATTTCCATGACTTTGCAAATTTTCTTAATAAATATTTTTTTCTCTCGCCTAACTTGTCTCGTTTTCTTAGGCTATTCAGAGTTACCCATTTAACGAGTTTTGGACCAATAACTCCTAAATTGAATGACTTTAGGGCACTATGGGTAGAGACACCCCTTCGGGTTTACTTGCTCGAGTAATAAAGGCCACACTTTAATACAAGTCAAGCGGTCTACTCTATTTGCTCCTCGCCTGAGATTGTGCAAGACTAATTTTCTTAAGATCTAAATTACACATGTAGCGGGTGTTAAGCCGGTGACTACCAAACCAAACGGCTTTAGGATACTAAGTGCAAAGACACTCCTCGGGCTTAATTACTCGAGTAACCTAGTTCATGATTCGAATATTCTCAGGTCTCGCCTTTTCTTTCTCGTAATACTCATTTTCTTAGGCACTAAGTTACCCATATAACGAATGTTGGGCCGGTGACTCCCAAACCAGATGGCTTTAGGGCACCAAGTGTAAAGACATCCCTCAGGCTTAATAACTCGAATAACCTAGGCCACGATTCAAGACATTAGGCTGGCTACCTATCTTTTCATTAATTTGTTATTGTTATTGCCATAGTTTCATACCCCACAATTAAGAGTCAGGACAATCGCAAAGTGCAGACATGCATATGAGGTCAATTCTACTCCAAAAAGCGCTTTGAACTAGGATGTCGTGCCTAATCAAAAGGTTGAATGGTCTTAATTCTCTAATCATTCCTGTGATTCTTGATCCACGGACGCTTATCAGAATTAATCCAATTCATAACAAGTTAAACAAAATTTTCTTTTTTGAAACCTTTTTCTAATATTCTAACGCATGTATATTATCGCTAGTGTATGTAAATGAAGATTGAACACATAAAGGGATGAAAGATTCGTAACTCACATGTGGGTCGATGTATTCTGAGAAAAGTATCATTGGAAAAGAGACCTACCGATCTTACCAATTCGTCATGGAAATGTCATGACGGAAGCTCCGATGATAACGGACCATGCTGATGGTGCTGACTGGTGCATTTTCCTTCTTTGGATGGTTGATAAATGTCATAATATTGAGTTATCTCTATTTTCAAAATTGCCCCAGTCTTGTTCAATGTAAGGGTCCCAATATCGGGTTGTCACTGATTCTAAAATTACCTCAGTCTTGCTTGTTGTCAGGGGTGGTTGCTTTGACAGATTAGCTGATAAGATGCCAAGATCGCAAGAGTCTTTTACCTCTGGACCCATATGGTGAATAGGTAGTGGATATGGGCTTGGATGCTTGGATGCCCTCAATCATTGCTTTTAACTTGTTGGCGCAATTAGCTTTGATGATTTTCTTTTGATTTGATGAAGACTTGTGATTGAGGGTGTCGGCTCTTTGAAAGGTCCTTGTTGAGGATCATGCTTAATATATCATTGTGTTGTTGTTTCAACTTTGATGATTGATGTCGAGAAGCCTTCAGACTCCACTGAATTGGACCTAAGATCTCAGCTTGGTTGGTGATGACTTCACCCGAGTTTGATTTGATGTGCAAGGTTTCATTTGTGGTCTTGATCTGGGGGAACAGGTCTTCTTGCACTTCCAAAGTGATGAGTTGTTGATGAGTTACATCTTATGATGATGGCCATTTCATCCTTGTTACTAGTTGTCTTGATGTATCGATGTCTCTTCCTTTCCGGGACTTATGCCAGATTTGATGGAATGACATTGAGGTGTCATTGGGTCTTCTGAACATGGCTTGCTGATTTTAAGAGTTTTTCTTGGGTGTAGGCTTTCAAGTTTGATTTGGTGTCTTGAGACTGGTCTTTGGGTTTATATTTGGGTTGGATTTTGGGTTGAGAGGTAGAGTGTTTGGTTTTTTTCTTTTTATGGTTAGATCGCATAATAAATGGCTGTTTACGTACTCCCGGGGATGGGGGAGATCTGGTCTTAAGTAGTTCAGGCTTGGTCTGAATGGTTGGAAATTGGCCTTTTGGAGTGGAGTGTTTCGGGGATTTGAAAGGTGTTTATTTTGATTGGTTTGAGTGGGTTTTTGGATTTTTTGTTTGGTTTGACCGCACCATAGATGGCTACCTACGTACTCCCATTGATGGGGGGATGATCAGGTCTTTTGTAGTTCAGGCTTGTACAAGACCTGATTGGTTTGATTTTTTAATTTTTTGATTATTTTTTCTTCTTTTTTTTCAATATTTACATGCATGGAAAATAAAAGGCATAACGCTAAGAAATTCATACCGTCCCAACCTCTCTTGGAATTCACAACTTTTCTCTAGATTTACGTCATCATGGCTAGCTGAGGCATGATAGTCTAGTTGTCAATTGTTATGTTGCCTTCGAGTCTCGTGATAGAGGTTACCTCCTGTTGGTTGTAAAATCTAGTTACGCACAACACGCAAGTATACGTGTTCAACAAGTAATAAAGTGAAAGTAGAGTATCGTACCCACGAGGAATTATTAATATAAATTACCAAATACTAATAACTCTTAACCAAACTAATTTTATTTAAACAATCAATTTAAGGTTATGAATTAAATTATTTAATTAAACTAATTCTACTTACCACTAATTAAAAATCAGATTATGAAGATTTAATATCACAACTTCAGTTATTGTTTAACTTAAATTAATACACTTCTTATCAATTATGCTTACTATTCTGAATTGTTAATCAAGAACACATAAAATATATATGACCATCTCTCAATGCATCATACTCAAATGAACTTAAATTCACAGATGATAGAATTAAGAAGAACACCCTAATTAACTAATTCACTATATCTCTATGTGAATTACAATTAAAGAGGATTTAAAGCACAAGTTCTCTATCAGATTACATTCAAGGTATAGGTATATCTCTATCCTAGACATAAATTATGAATTCTAACTCCATGCAAAAAATACAACCACATACTATTATGATCAGATCTAAACCTATAATCCATCTCCAGAGTCCATATAGATTATCACGGTAATTATTAGCTAGGCAATTAAGCAATTAGCATAAACCATAATAGACAATCCAAGAATAATCACAAATAATTAATAGAGAAGCATACTAAAATAAACAACACAACAAGCTCCATTGTAATCTTAAACAAGAATTTAGTTCATGCTTATTGAATTAAAATCAAGAATCCACAATTGAATAAACATTAAAAGACAAAAATAAGAGTAGAGAAAAGAATAAAATTTGTTGTCAGTAAATCTCAAGCTCCCTCTTGCTCTTGCTCTTGATCTTCAATGGTCTTCAAGTTGCTTTAATCTCCAAATCTAAGAAAAACTAGGGTTTTGTCCTAATCTAATGAAAATCTAATATAATGGAATCATCCCTTTATCCTTGTGATTTTCCTCCTTTTATATGCATCTTCATGTGTCTATTAGAGTCCTTAAAGTCCTTGAAACAAACAACTCAAACCAATCCTCCTTGAACTCAACTTCTAAAAACTCTTTTTCTTCCCGACAAGCCCGCCCCAGTAAGCTTTTTGTATTAAGAATTACCTGCCCCGACGGGGTTCACTCTTGAACTTAGCACCGATGGGATTTTCACACTAAGGAATGCCCGCCTCGGCGGGGTCTCTACTCCAGAAATTACAAAAATGCCACTAAGCTCCATTTTTTATGTTTTTACCTTCCGAAGCCGTTTCCTACAACACAAACACAAACACAAATACAAACACAAACACAAAACAAGTAAAATGACACTAAAAATACTTAAAGTTAACAAAGAATTAAGCCTTAACGGTTTCCAATTCGTAGGTATAAAACTCATTCATCACCTCTTGGTTCTGAATATCTTCAATCATGGCCATAACTTGATCATCTCTTGAATCAACATATCCCTTTAGGAGGCTCTATAGCGCCCTCAAATCCGGGTCCTAAATCACCACGGATTTGGTACTCTAATTCTAACTATTGCGGAAGATATAAACATAAATTGTCTATACATTAAACATTACACACTATCCCCAAGGTAGAGTAACCATAACTTATACACAATTCATAACTTGTCTAACACATAACATTATTATCAAATAATACTATTAAAAATCTAATCGCACACATTAACTTGGAACTATCTTTAACCTTTCCTTGTATCCAACGTATTCGCCTTAGTCTGCAATGTTTATCATGATATAGCAAGGGTGAGCATGAAAGTTGCCCAGCAAGTTTAAATTTATTAAAGGATATATCATGATTGAAGGAATTTGAATAATAAGCTGGGTATAATTCATCAATATAGTTGTGAATTAGTACGAACAAACTTTTGACTGAACAAGTATTGAACATGAATAAATATATTTGGACCGAATGGTAATGAAGGTGATCAGCCTTTCATACCTGACTCATACATGCAATATGTACCGAGTACAATTCTACAATGACAATCAGCAATGATTAACCATAAGCATATCTGAAAGAAATCACTCTAAGTAGAGTTAAGTAAAACTTACCTGAACCATTGATTACCGCTATGCAATTTATAACGCTTTATCCGAAGACCTAATATTAGTAATATAGATCTCCAATATTAGAATAATATCATCAAAATATAAAACTATTATATATATATATATATATATATATATATATATATATATATATATATATATATAGAATAACCTATCACCTATAACACACATAAGACTAAATCTCAAGTCAAACTTTTACAGTTCGAGTCGAGTTTGGTACAATTCTGACATCCCGACGGTCTAGTCGGATAATCGTCGAGTTTAAGTTCAATTAAACTCTGCCTAACACTTAACAATTATCTTAAATAATTATATTATTTGTCAAAACATTTCAATAGCTCGTAATAATGTTTAGATAGTTATTATCATTTATCTATATTTTTCAATCATTAATATCGTATTTATATAATATAAATAACATAATATTCTATTATTATTAATATTTATTTATTATCAAATATTAATGAAATACATGTCATAATATTATAATATATTTTATAATATCACAAAGTATTTTTAATACTTTAAAATCATAGTTATATTATTTTTAAACACTTAAATCCATTATCCGATTATTGCTTTTAATATTAAAATATTAATATTTTTATGACAAAATATCAAAAGTTATATTTTATAACTTAAAATATTTTTATAACACATAAATCATTAATTTATTTTTCCATAATTTATTTAATATATTTATTAAATAAACTAATTACCATTAATATTAATTTATTAATGAAATTCATCACAAAATATCAAAAGTTATTAAAAATAACTTAAAATATTTTCTTATACCACAATATCATTTTTCATGATTTTTTATGTATTAAAATTATTTTTAAATAATTTATTTAATATTATAATTAAATAAATTAAATACTATTTATATTCCAAAAATATTAAATATTTATGAAATATACTCTAAATAATTAAAAATTAATTTTCGTGCTTTAAAATAATTTTGACCCTCCCTAAGATTACAAAAATTTAAATTCTAGGCTTTTCTAATTAGGTTCTAAAATAGAAAATTAAGATTTCAAAATTATAATTAGGGTTTCCTAATTACATTAGAGTTACTAATCACATTCAAGCTTGCTAATTAGGGTTAATATTTCCTTAATTAAAATTGTTACTTTAGCAATTAGGTTCCATAATTATTAAAATTATTTTTAAATAATTTATTTAATATTATAATTAAATAAATTAAATACCATTTATATTCCAAAAATATTAAATATTTATGAAATATACTCTAAATAATTTAAAACTTATTTTCAGCCTTTAAAATAATTTTTAGAAAATTATTATGTATTTTTAATAATTAAAAACCATTTTTTTTTTGTTTATTAATTAAACTAATTAATTTTCTAAATAAACTGTCGCTAAAAGGGCCCTATAGCAACAAACCCGTCGCTATAGGTGTTCTTGGTGTTCATCAGCCTAAACCCAGATTTCTTGTCAGACCACAAGGTACATACTTTGACCGGTTTTAATTTCTTGTTCTTTGTGTTTCTAGGCTGGCTAAAGTGTTACTGTGGTAGTATAAATGTAATACTACAACCACAAACTGATTACATGGCCAAACAATAACACCATTGAGAGATCTAAGCTCTCAAACTACTTGTCAGAGGCTGCTGGGTTCTTTCTGGGTTTTCTAGAATTAAAGGTACCTACTTAGCCGCCTTAAATCTTTGTTTTCTGGGCTTAGTTTATGTGATCTAGAGGTTCTATCTTGCAGTTATGATGTCGGGGTACAACATTATAACACTTTATAGCTTTACCACATCACCAGTTCAAGATCTGAGCCGGTCAAAATACACGATAGGAACTGTTCTTCAACGAATTCTAGGTTTTCCAGAATTTGTCTAAGGCAGTTGGTCAACGACGTTTTGACCGTGATTAATTTTAAGTCTGTGAACTTTATGGGTGATCTAAAGGCTTTGTTGTGTAGTCCTTATACTAGAATACAACATGAAAATAACAGCATGGCCAAACAATCAAACAACAGGAAGATTCATGGCCTAAACAATGTTGTCAAAGCTACCCGGAAATCAGGGTCTGCCTTTTTTCGCTGTGGCTCAATCAACCGACTTTCGACTACTCATAACTTGTAATCTACACATAATCTGAACATGTTTCCAGTTCCAGATCATAAACAACATGGCAAAGAACATATCCATAACATAAAATACACCTAACACCTAACACACATCGATCTAGAAGCACTAGCATTTGTTTGTGAGTCAACATTTTCTAACTTTTCCAGATTTCTAAAAACATTAATTTCGAGTATTTAAGTGTTATGGATCTGTGATATTACAACCCAGATCACTAATATAAACTACAAACAATATATTTAAACACTTAATCATAACATCTAACATAAAACACATAGATCTTCAAGTTTAAGGTTTATACCTCTTTTTTTTAGCTTGTTCTTGATTCTGACCTTGATGTTTGTTCTTGGCAAGCTAAAGACTAATATTGGCTTTGTTTCTCACTCACTAACACTCAAAAATTTTGGATAGGGAGAGAGAGAGAAGAGTTGGCTAGGTTGAGAAGTAAAGTGTATAACTTTTCTATACTTGAATGCCTTTAATCCATGATGTAATGTATTTAACCTAGCAAGTTGGTTGATTAAAATGATTACTAGACCACATGGCTAGCTAGAGTTGGTCACCAACCACTAGTAGGGCTAGATCTACACTCCACCTCATTATAATATTAGAAAGGGTAGTTTGGTTATTTGACTTATAAAGTGAATGGCTACTTGTAACTTCTCACAACCATTAGGTTTTAACCCTTAGGGTTTGACCCTTAGGGTTTAACCCTAAGATTACACAAATTTAAATTCTAGGCTTTTCTAATTAGGTTCTAAAAATAGAAAATTAAGATTTCAAAATTATAATTAGGGTTTCCTAATTACATTAGAGTTACTAATCACATTCAAGCTTGCTAATTAGGGTTAATATTTCCTTAATTAAAATTGCTACTTTAGCAATTAGGTTCCATAATTGTACAGTAGGGTTTCTAGATGAACAATTCGGGTTTTCTCACAATTCAATTAGGGATATCCCTAATTAAATATAATATAATTGACATGAAAATCTTATATTATCTTCAAGCTTCCCAATTAGGGTTTTAATATTCTGAATTAGGGTTTTGGATTCCCGAAACTGAAACTAGGGTTTTCAGAACCGATAATAGGGTTTCTTAACAATCGTTAGGGTTTTCTAACTGAACGTCTAGGTTCTTAAAATATTATTAGGGTTTGTGACTGATATAGTTTATCTGGTCAACCCTTGACTCTTAACCACATATTGTACACATATATGACCATATACACAGAACATATACACTTATACCCTTAACATTGTAAACCTTAATCAAAAGTTTTTAAATTCACAAAATTCATTTCCAACAATGTCAAATCCATACACTTATTTTTTGTCTAGGTTTAATATTTAACCTTAATTTAATCTTTTAAGATTTTAATAAATATCTAAATTATCGGGTTATTACAGGCTCAAACTGGACTTGTGACAAAAAGGGAAGAACTCTAGATTCCTCGATGGGTTGGCCTCCCTGACAACTTAACTACCTTTTTCTTCATATGTTCCTTCACCTTTCTCATAGGCTTGAGAGGATTTAACTATGAAATATCTCTCGAACTGTTGTTGTATTTCTCAAAAGGAACTTTCCTTTTTGGCTTTTTCCACACTGGGAAGGATCAGTATTTCTTCCTCATCATCCAAGAGGGTAAAATCAGGAATGTGGTTGCTAACTTTTGGCAACAGAATGTTTGACAGTTGCAGAGGAATTTTCTTAGGGGGCTGTCTTATTTCCTCTGTCACTCCCAGCATTTAGATCAGTCCACCTTGTGTTCTACTAGGATTGGTGCTCATAGTTGTCACCTACTTTGAACTACCTGTCTCGAGTGGACATCTTAAGCTTTTTATTTCCCTTTCGCCTTTTCTAGTCATGGGTACTTCTATCTTCAACTCTCCATTTTCAATGAGATCCTGGATTTTATGCTTTAGAGACCAACATTCCTCAGTTGCATATCTAGGTGAGTTAGAATGGTAGAGACATATCTTGGTGGAATCATAATCTCGGGATTTACAGGAGGCAGCAACTCAGTAATCTTTCATTTGCTTATCAAAAATTGTAGCATCTATTCATTTGATTTGTTCATAAGGGTGAATTTTCGGTCTCTTTTGGAGGTTGTTTGAACTTTCTTCTTTGAGAATTCGCATTCCCTCGAGCGATTTTTTTGCTGTTGAGATCTTCTAGTAATTTTATCATTCCACTTTTCCTGTCCTTTCAGCCGCTTGCTTTGATCTTCTTCAGTTAACTGGATTATTTTGGAGGGAGATAGGCTTACATTCTGGCTAACCTCTATTTCTTTTTGGCTTTCTGATAGTTGATTGAAAAGTTATCTTGTAACTTGATGTCGGCGCACTATCAGATTAGCCAACAGAGTTACTTGATGCTTGATCGTCTCCAATTTTTGACTTACTGTCCTATATTCCTCTGAATTTTCCCACTCTAGGATATTTATTTTGTTCCTTTGGGGGTATTCATCCATCCTTCATGTCGACGTCGGGATTTTTAGATGTCCCTTTCCATTACTTGTTCTTTGGTGTTCTCATTTTAGGTGAGATTTGTTTGAAAAACAAGTGAAAAAGGTCCGACATGTATAATGTCGACGATAGACTGTTAAGATTCGCCAGTTGGTTTTTTAAATGGTTGTACCAACACAACCGAGAAAAGGTTTGCACATTGACCCAGTGATGTGACACTGCTAAACGGATCGGTGAAATCGAGATTCATTAGGGTCCGGGGACTTGGTTATGCGGAGGGAAGGTGTTAGGCACCCCCCGACATCCGTGTTACCACGGTTATCACCTCTTTTCAAGAAACTATTATCTGAATGTGTGTGTGTGTGGGTCAATGTGCTGTTATTTGGAAGTAGTGTGATGCCTCGTTCGCACCTATATACACAGGGTTTGAATTTATGTAAAAATTTAATTTTTAGCAAGATATGGCAGTGATGTTTTATAAAAGAGGTTTTTTCAAACCCTGATGCTCAATAGTAATTGAGACCTTTTACACTCCCATTTTATTAAGTGTTCGGCTCGATTGATTTTATTTTACAGATGCGAGGCATCCGTATGAAAATAATATACAAAATAACGCCGACTTCCTTGTGGGTATGAGAACCATCTGAGGAAATTCAGACATCGCAGAATAATTTACAAGTTGCTTACAGCTGAAAACGTCCATCACGAGAACCGAATCTAGATCTAATAGGCTGAATCTGTGATCACATGATTCTTAGGCGCACATGATCCCGCAATTTGTATGAAAGTAGTAAGCAGGTATATAAATAAAAGCTGTAAAAATATATATATACAGATATGATCACCAACCACGAAGCACCTCCATGGGGGATCAGAAATATAAATAAAGCTGTAAAAGCTATCAACCACCACGGAGGAAACTCCAAAGTGGACAAAACGTAAATAAAGTCAGAATACGGTCAATCGCCACGAAAGGAAACTCAAAGGACGAAAATATAAATAAAGTCAGAAAGCGATCAATCGCCACGAAGGAAACTCCAGCAGGGATGAATATATATATATATATATATATATATATATATATATATATATATAAAATAAACGCATGCCGGATGTAAAATCGTGCTCATCGAATGTAGTTCGACAACAATTTATATATATATATATATATATATATATATATATATATATATATATATATAAGTAAACGCACTTGTAAAATCTGTGCTCATCGAATGCAGTCCCACACACACGCTTAATATATATATTAAAGCAAAGAAACTCACTGCACCAAAGTTCAGGCTCATCGAACAAAGTTCGACACACGCTCATATATATAAATATATATATAGAAAAGCAAATAAACGCACTGCATCAAAGTTCAGGCTCATCGAACAAAGTTCGATGCAGTCATATATATATATATATATATATATATATATATATATATATATATATATATATATAGAAAAGCAAATAAACGCCTCCGCATCAAGTTCAGGCTCATCGAACAAAGTTCGACACACAGTTCATATATATAAATATATATATAGAAAAATAAATAAATGCTCCGCATCAAAATTCAGGCTCAATCGAGGCATAACTCGATAATGTTAGTCAATATATATAAATATATATATATATATACAAGCTGAAACAAAACCACGGACCAAAGTCCGGGCAAATGCACGCAACACGACTCTCAATGTGAAGAAGGGTGTGTGCAGAGATGAAGAGAAAGACTCTAAAATGTGTGAGAAGGCTTACAGTTGACTGCCAAACAAGACTTCTATATCTTTAGAGTGGGTAAACACTGGCTTTTGTAGGTACAAAAGAGGCTATATATGAGCTCATAGGTGTTTAAAATGAGAAAGTACATTGCATGGGGTGAGTGCAAAGCAAATTGGGCAGGGCTTCCTCACCGTTTTCTCTTGCAAAATGGGCACCCCAAGCCCTGTATTTATAGACGAGGGATCCGCAGGTGTACCAGAGGCAACTTGGGTGGGCCCGGGTTTCTCGGGTCGGGTTGTCTCATAGTACGTGTACTCGGGCACTGTAATGTCCACTCGAACTTTAAGAAATTTAATCCAGGCATCCGTTTGAGGTATACAGGACCTATTTCGGACTGCCGTTTTTGAGAGTTGTACAATGGCATGGGATTAGAGTTTGTACGAAGTCATTGAAGATGGGATGATGCCCTCTGGTCTTCAAGCTTCAAATTCTATCCGTTACCCCGCACAATGGTCACTCGGGATTGGTTAGTCTTGTGGGACATCTTTGCGTAAAGATGTGTATGACGACATGGCATGGCGTTGGCTAGATGACGATGTTTCCCCTAACCGGTGTTATCACTGGATTGGATGATAAAGCAAACGTTGCTCAAAGCTTCACTGAGATTGGACTGCTGCATTGTCGAAGGTCCTCATTGTCATCTTTGAGGTGTGCCTGTCCTCCCGGGGTTATCTTCGGGTTGGTATAGAGTATCTCGTTGTGAGTGCCGAGATTGAAGCTGGTCGCATTTAAAACAAGCATTTTCGGGGTTATCGCCGATACTGCATTCCTTGGGGTTATCACCAAGGTTGGTGGCTATTCCCGTGGTTGGGACTGAGACTGGATACCTCGGGGTTATCTCCGAGATTAATCGGTCTTCTCCGGTGTGTGTTCCGATATTAGATCTGCACGCCTCGGGGTTATATCCGAGGTTGGATTGGTTACTCCCAATGTGTATTCCGGGGTTGATGCTGAACTTCCGGTAGTATCCGGTATGAATATGGATTGTCTTTCAGGGTTCCCTCTTAAAAGACTAATCTGTCCTCCTGCAATGTTAGTGACAGGAGTACAGAAAATTTCGAGTGTCTATAGATGCCCCTCTTTATCATACTCATGCATGGCGATGCATGGGTAGGATAAAGAATCCTAGACACTTGAAACGCAATAAGACAAACATGGTTTTGTATGTAGCAAAATGATGCAAATGTATGATGCATGTGCACGGGGTTGTAGCCCAACATGTTGGGGATGATTGCTGGTTCCCTGTTGCTTCAACTGGGGATTGACAATGATGACCAAATTTGATGTGTAATCCGAATCTCTTTATGTATAAGAGATCTGTGGGGATAAAGCTTGATCTATTTGAGGATGTGTATAACATATTCCATCATCTATCCTCTTTGATGATGTTGACCTTTCCTGGTTGGTATCGCCAGAATATGTCAAGATTCTACTGGATTTACTGCCAACAACAAATGCTGTCAGGGATGCCTGACCTTCGCTGACGTGAACTTCACCGACAAGTGAATCAACGACTAAAAAATCCTGTGGGATATACTGTCAAGGCTGCTTGACCTTCGCTGACGTGTGAATCAACGGAACATTGCATTGTGACCCCCGCCGGGGATCCGCTGGGGAATATGAGTAATCGAGCATGAAATCCTCGAATAGCTCCAGAGCTCTGATAGGTTTAATCGCTATCGGCCGAAATAACGTCAAGGCTGGTTGACCTTCATTGATATGTGTATCAATGGCTCGAATGTACATTGTAACCCCCGTCGGGGACCCATTTAGGGTAATGACTCGGAGTTAGCGGCATCGGTCCTGTACAAGGTATTGCCGGATGTGATTTATGAAAAATGAGATCATTGGTAGGGTATACCTCATGTTTGGGTAACTACCAATAAGCGATGTATAGACTCAAAGTATCATCTGAGAAGACCAGGATTGTATGCGGTTTTGCTCAATCGCGTGGCATTTTTATTCCCGATTTGACCTTTCAAGTCCGCAAGAACTCCTTTGCAACTCAAACTGGACCAAGCCGGAGGGGTGGGGCCCACATAGGTTGGTCTCACAAGTCATTTTCAACTTGTCGCGCGAAGAGAAATCCGTGAGCCTCCTTCAGATCTGCTGAGTTCGGGCTATTTTCATAGAAATTCATCCACCGCATAAGTGTTCTACACTATCCTGGTAACGTATGCATGTATTTTTTCCAGTTTTTATCCGTTGGATTTTGAGTTATCTCATGAAATGCATCTAAACACATAGTTGTGATTATGTATGCACAAATGACTTGCTAAAAAAATATTCGACACAGTAAATGTTAGTATTAAACCATGGTGAACATAATGATGTGAAATTTTTTTACTTTTGAGACAGTCAAATTGGCACTTTTTCTGCTATTTTTTGTCCTATTTGAGGTCCAATGAGCAAAAGGTAGAAAGGCAAATTACTCTTAATATTGAGGTTAACCTTATGCAAGTATGATTTTGATTTTTAATGCATATATTATGTATATTACTTTGGGGCAGGTGTGCTATTGAATGGCCACCTAGACATGCCTATGTGCATGTGGATAGTCCTATTTTCAAAGGGGACTATTGCAAAAAATTTCAAAATATAGGCATTGGGTAGTCATGCATTTTAACTCTATTGTTTGTTAAAGTAAATGCATGCATGCATATAGTCATAAAATACATTTTAGAAAGCTCCAGGTAAGGAAATACCACACCCTTTCTAAGGTGATTTGGAGACTTGTTGTCCAGATATTATGGATCCGGATCAGCCGAGCAGTTCCCGTAGGACCACTTCTGGTATACGTCGGAGGGCTTCTGAAATGCCTCGTCCCCGTTCTGTCAGACAGCCTCGTCGATTGGTGGAGGCCGTGATTCATCCAGTCCAGGTAGACATGCCAAACGTTGAGGATGTGGATGCAGATATTCTGATTGAGGATCCCACTCCAGCTGTACATGTTCCTCGTAGGGAGCTACCTTGTATTCAGGTGGCAAACCCAGAGCTTCTGGGTGATTTGAGCAGACATCCATCGATGTACTTGCATGCTAACGAGGTACGGCGTTAGACTTTAATCTTCCTTTTTTCCTATTGATGAGGATTAAAGGGTTCTGATGTTGATCTGCATTTCATGTAGGTTCCCGGCTTCACACAGCCTCGAGGGAATTGGTTTAGTATACACTCCATGTATTAGGCTTTTCATCCTGATTACAGAGCTGTAGTGCATGATTGGGGATTCGGGGTATTCTTCTCCATCCTTCCCGTCGTTGTCCCTGGGATTACCTCAGGGCATTGTCTTAGCGATGGTTTCATCAAACTCAGTCATTCCATCTGTTGGATTGCGAGGTGATGATGACGCCGATGGATTGGCGATTTATCACATGTATGGAATTTGGAGGGGAGCCAGTGCCTTGCATGGTAAATATTACCCTCATCGCCGCCGATCCTTGTTAGAGTTTCTGAGCGGCGGCGCCAAAGGCGTGAATGTCCGCTCGTGTCCTTTGAGCGTAGATGCTATGAGCGGGCTTTTGAGTGAGCCCATGCCAGATGATGTCAGAATCAGGGATCGCATTCTGCAGTGATTGTTCCTGATGATCATTAGAGGCTGCTTCATAGCAGATAACTCTTCAACGGTTTCTTTCGCTTTGATCAGCGCCACGCGTGACGTGGACCGTATTGGAGTGTATGATTGGGGCTCCTATACCTTTGCATATTTCCTCTGCGGCATGCGTATGCGCTCACAGGGTTTGACCGAGGATTGGCTAGGCTTTTACCCGTTTCTGCTGGTGAGTATTTCTCTTGTCATTTCCTATTTATAGGTTAAGAGTGTTTACTGATAGCAGATGTTTTGCCATTGTGTTGGCAGTTTTGGGCCTATGAGAGGCTCCCATGCTTGCGTCCTGTGAGTGTATTAGGTTTAGATACCTATCCACGAGGACGACGATGGCATCATTCCATTTTGCCGGAGGTCCCTGTAGCTGAGGGTTTCACTCACTGCCGTATGCAGCTGGAGTTACTGACAGCTGATACCATCATGTGGATTCCTTATTCAGGGGAACACTTGACCATCGGCTTTGAGGATGGATACCCGACTGGAGTCGAGAACGTGATTTCCACTAGGAGAGTTCCTCACTTCACAGATGGAGGCTGGGAACTCTATTTAGGAGAGCGTGCTATTAGGAGCACCACAGGGGAGATTCATATGCCGATCTTGCCTCCTGCCAGACGTCATTGGCCTGTATCGCAGTCACCCATCACTGATATCCCATTGTTGGGGGTTGACGGTTTTGCATTATCAGAGGGTCCTTGCACTCAGGAGATGTTCCAGCGTTGGTGGTTCCCTAGTACTATCGGAGCAAAGTCCCGCGCCACACAGTTTATGGGGGATATGGGTCCAGGATCCGTTATGATGACGGATTGGATAGCTTGTGTCCGAGATCCGACTCATATGACAAAGATTGATAGTCTGACATGACAGTTGGGCCAGGCACATGTATTTATCCGGCATTTGGGCAGAGATCCGGCAGAGGCGGCTTCATTTGATCCTTCCAGCTCAGGCGCTGGCCCCTCAGATGACCCATTCGGTTTTGACGGTGCAGATCATCCTCTATATAGGCCTGACATCCCTGTTGATAGAGATCCAGTGACTCAGGAGGAGTTACATCAGGTGGACATGATTGATGATGTGGACATCGACACCATGGTCTTCTTCTGATGTGTATTCTCATTTTATCTTTGGATAGGCCTCTGTTAGATATTGGGTTGTTATACCCCATTCTCGCTATATCTTTTGATAGGCCTCTGTTAGTAGTAGGGCGTCTGTGCCCCGTTTCCCTGTATTTGTAGCTGTACAGAGATGATGTACTAGATGATGATATACTTAGGAATGTATGCATAGTTTTTCCATTCCCTATATCATATTGCCATCTATTATCTGCTATGCATATATTATGTTATGCATATATATGTATGTCCAGAGATATTCGGCATTGACCCCTGGATGGTCTTATGACACGGCCCACACAGATGTCTTCTTCGACAGTTAGCCGTATAGATCATACCCCACCGTCATTGGTGGCATTGGGTATGCGATCGTGGTATGATAGCATGTCACCACCGACAGACGGTGATCAGAGATCATTCTTTTGCGCAAGATACCATGACTTTATTGATGTTTCAGGTTCCCGCAGGGTTTGTGGACTGGATGCTAGAGCATTGGCTACCGGATAGGCATGTTTTTCGATTCGGGAGCCATGAGTTGACTCCTACTTTAGAGGAGTATGCACGATTGACGATGCTGCCATTAGACAGACCTTACGTGCATATGGCTTTGGGAGACATGAGTAGACGGTTCATGACTCTCACTGGATTGCGGCGCAGAGTAGTGCAGGATGAGCTGACGTCTGGCCACGTGATATCCCAACGTTTTTTGTATGACAGATTTGGCTCGGAGGATAGCTATTCACGATATTCCGGGGATTTCACCGCACCGGAGGATCATTGGCGTTTGGCCAGGGTTGATGTATTGTTGTTATGCGTACTGTCGTATGTCTATATGCCACGGTACATGGACGAGATAGACATAGGTGTCATCATGGCGGTGAGAGCTCTCAGGGAGGGTCGCACTATTATACCTATGATTGTAGCAGAGACCCTGCGTTCAGCATCCTACTGTTGTACTTATCCGACAGGAGTGTTCACGGGTAGCTCGGTTATGCTATATGTGTGGTTTATGTCACACTTGAGACCGATTGGCACTCTTAGACGGCATGGGTATTGGTTCACCCATGATGTAGCCATGTCATACTCCTTTCAGCCATCGGAGTGTATAGATGCTCTAACTTGGTCCACATTTTTGGCAGATATCAGAGATCCATTCAGCATATTGCCATGTTCGGGGCTTAGCTCACCATACAGCTTCATTACTCATGCTCCGGGCATGGACTATCTCCCTCTGGCTGGTTTGAGTGGCGTGACTAATTATCACCCACTGGCCGTGATGTCACAGTTTAACCAGTTTTAGGATTTTCATCCTTTCGAGGGGACGATAGGTCAGCGTTCAGCTTCTCGATATCTTTCAGCAGAGGACCGATCCCGTGTATGCTTGTTGGGATCAGCGTGAGATAGCTAATTTTTTTGTCAGTCATCCAAGTTGTTCTACAGAGTATTCCGCATGGATGGAGACAGAGATTTTATCGGCTGCAGCAGTATCTTCAGTACTGGATAACGAGTCAGATGATGTAGAGCCCATGGAGGACATCGATTCATTCATCGAGGAGGAGCCCGTCACCGGGTTGCCAAAGATTTCTCCGATTCTCCCAATGCCAAGATCACAGTGATTCAACACTCAAAGACAAGATTAAAGCGTAGTCTTCATCTGATGACCTTTGAGAGAGATCAGGCTCGATCTATGATGTTGACTGCCTTTGATGGGAGAGATGCAGCTCTATTAGAGAGAGATGAGGCATTAACTCGCAGAGATGTCGATGTTGCTGAGCGGGATGAGGCCAGATCAGCCATAGATGCAGTGATAGTTGAGCGGGATAGTGCTATATTCTGCCCGGGATGTAGCCATCACAGATAGTAATGTAGTGAGGTCCCTTACCACTGACATGATCGCAGAGATTAGCGCATATATTGATGATCATATGGTCACCATGCAGATGGCTACAGATCTGTTGGATCGTGTGAATATTCTCATACAGGATACCACAGCTTCATCTCCATCTTCTTAGAGGGATGCCATGTTGGGCTTGTTAGCTTGCTTATACCCTGACTTGTAGATGAGCTTGTATTTACCTGCACAGACTAGCTTATCCATTTTGTCATGTACAGTTTACATTGTATATATCAAATAGCATTATATATATGACAGGGAAATATATTTTTGGATCACTTCCCTTTTAGATATGCTTTGCTACTTGTTTGATATTTTGCGTGCTGCTTCAGGGCTTGTGATCTTGATGTATCCTGAATTCCTCCTAGATGGATGGACATTGAGTTGTCTCCGGATATCTCAGAATGGATCATCAATCCGTATGTATCCCTACCATCTTTGGTGTCTTGGGACTGGTTTTTGTATGGAAATGTAGAGAGGAGTGTGGCTTTCCTCTCTGAGATTGACCGCACCACAGATGGTCGCCAACACTTCTATTTAGGAGAAGCCTAGTTAATTCCATTTCTTATGGACTGGTGTTGCTATTTAAGGTATGACCGCAGCTTAGATGGTCGCCGAATCTCCTATTTGGGAGGAGTTCAAGTAATTCAATCCCTTTGGTCTGAAGCCGAATGAAATGTAGTGGATTGAAAGGTGATCCCAGTACCAACTAACAAGGGTTTGTGTTTTTGTTGGGGGTGAGACCGCACCATGAATGGTTGCCTATGTACTCCTATTGAAGAGGAGATTAGGTCTGCGTAGTTCGAACCTGGTGTAAGAGGTTCAACGCGGTATGTGACAGAAATGGTGTAGGAATATATTTGTTGTTTTTGTTTTTTCGAGGAGAAGAGGGTAGAAATGTTTTTGTTGTTTTTGTTTTATTGCTACCGGGCCATATGCAATGGTTGCCTACGTACTCCTATTGGAGAGGAGATCAGGTCAACGTAGTTCGCCCCTCAGGGTGAGATGAAAAGCGTGATCCCATGTGCAGGTCAGATTATGGGGAGGAGAAAGTTTAATCCTAGGTTGAGGATAAACTGTAGGTAGGAGAAGTTTGATCCCATGTATGGGTAGCCAAATTACAAATGCAAGAGGTTCAATCCGTAGTGGGATGACCTAAGTTGTAAGAACGCAGATAAGCCAGGCTGCTGGCTGGAAAAGTCTGTTTCCCTGAAGGGGCAAAGTGTAGAAGAGTTGTATGTGGTAAAGGGTTAAAGAACCGGAATGACTGGTGATTTGGTGGTCCAACACCAGGGTGTTTGTGAGTTACTTCAGACATAGTACCGTTTCACGGTGTCCGAGTTGATGAGTTGTGGAAATTCATCGCCGTCCATTTCTTGCAATCAAAGAGCGCCTCCTGTCAATACTTCCTTGACAATAAATGGGCCTTCCCAGTTAGGAGTGAATTTTCCCTTAGATTGATCTTGATTGTCAAGGATCTTTTTCAAAACCAAGTCATGTTGTTTAAACTGCCGTAGCTGGACTTTTTTGTTATAGGATCTGGCGATCCTATGCTGATATAACTTACCATGGAAGATAGTCGTGGTTCGCCTCTCGTCTATCAGAGATAATTGGTGATACTTGTCTTGTACCCATTGGTCTTCATCCAGCTAAGTGTCTATCAGCACCCTGAGGGACTCCATTTTAACTTCTATGGGGAGCACTGCTTCCATCCCATAGGTTAATGTGTAGGGGGTTGCCCCAGTAGAAGTGTGCATTGAGGTTCTGTAGGCTAATAGAGTGAGAGGCAATAGGTCAGGCCATTCTTTGTGGTTGGCGAACATCTTTTGCATAATCTTCTTGATGTTTTTGTTAGCCGCTTCAACAGCACCATTCATCTTCGGATGATAGATGACAGAGTTAAGATGTTTGATGTGGAATTTATTGCATAATTCCTCCATCATTTTGTTGTTGAGGTTCTTAGCATTGTTTAACATTATCACCTCTGGTTGTCCATATCGACAAATGACATTGTTTCTGATGAAAATAATGATGACTTCTTTAGTAACCCTGGGGAAGGAGGCTACTTCTACCCACTTGGTGAAGTAGTCGATTATGGTGAAGATAAATCGATGACCATTACTGGCTTTAGGCTCAATGGGTACGATAACGTCCATTCCCCACATCGCGAAGGGCCAAGGTGAACTCATATTATGGAGTTCCCGTGGAGGAGCGTGTATAGCATTCTCATGAATCTGGAACTGATAGCATCTCCTGACGTGGTCATTGCAATCAGCTTTGAGAGATAACCAATAATGTCCCGTCCTGAGGACTTTTTTAACAAGGAGGGGGCCACTCATGTGGGGGCCACAGACTCCGCCATGGATTTCATCCATAAGCCTTTGGGCTTCATCTTTATCTAAACATCTGAGGAGACCTAGTCCTGCATCTCTTTTATAGAGCGCATCTCCACTCAAGTAGAATTTCATAGCAAGTCGATGGATCCGCCTTTTCTCAGCCGAGCTCACTTCCGCGGGTGTAGATCCATCTCGTAGATATTCATTGATATGTTGATACCAAGGATGTTGGATGGGAGGTAACTCATCTGATACTTCTCCAACGTAATTCCCATAGGCTGGGGCCTTGTGCAGGGAAATTGTGACGCTTGGCAAGTGTTCCTTATCTGATATGCAAATCAAGGAGGCCAAAGTTACTAATGCGTCCGCAAAGTCATTCCTATTACGAGGAATGTGTATAAAGGAGATTTCTTCAAACTCCAAAACTATCGGTAAAACTTGCCGATGGTATGGTAGCAAATGTAGCTCCTTGGTTTGATAGATTTCGGTGGATTGTCTGATTACCAACTCTGAATCTCCAAAGACAGTTAACCGCCTGATGTCCATTGAACGGGCAAGTTTTAGCCCCATGAGACAGCCTTCATACTCAGTCGTATTGTTGGTGCTAACAAACTACAATTTGACGGTGACGGGATACTACTCCCCCATATCAGATACTAGAACTGCTCCAGCTCCAAAACCTTCCAGATTAACAGCTCCATCAAAATACATCTTCCATGATTGGCGCGTATTGGACTGATGGTGTTGTTTTGACACATCATTACTCCTTCATCGAGAAATATGTTTCAAGGGTTTGAAATCCCACAAGAAGGTGCGGCGGCGAGTTGATCCGCAATTCCTTGACCTTTGATGGACTTTTGAGTCACATATATGATGTCAAATTGTTGTAGGATCAACTGCCATCTGGACAGCCAACAATTTAACATGGGTTTGTTGAACACGTACTTGAGAGGATCCAAGCGAGATATGAGATGGGTTGTGTGACCATGGAGATAATGCTGTAACCTCATGGAAGCCCATGCTAAAGCACAACACGTCTTTTCGATCAGAGTGTACTTGTGTTCACTGTTGCTGAATCTTTTGCTGAGTTAATAGATAGCTCATTTTTGGCCTCTATCGTCCTTCTGTCCCAGCATGCAACCCATGGCATTGTCACTTATGGACAGGTACATGAACAGGGGAACATCATGTAACATTTCAGAATTTTAAAGTGTAATATTAAATATTTATTGATTTATATAAGTATTTAATGGATTATGTTTATTGTTGAATAAATAATTGTTCAATTTGAGTTGATGTGATTTAGTTAATTATTTGTTGAATAAATTATTAAGGAGCTAAGAAAATTAATTGTTATGAGTTTATATACCAATTTAATTTAATAAGTAAGCTAGAGAGCTTATAGTGATTTAAATAAATTATAATATTTTAAATGGGAAATTGTAATTTAAAATATTAGTTGGTTAAATAAAATTATAATTATAAAGAAATTATAGTTTTGTGATAATAATTTATGTGTTAAAGTAATTTAATAGATTAATATTTTAATTGATTATTTAATTAAATAGAAGTGTGACAAATAACCTTGTTATAAAGGAGTTACTAAAAATAAATTAAAAGAGTTTAATTTAGTTTTGCCAAACATGTCTAATTACATATTAAGTCTTTAATCTAATGATGTTTTAGCAAAGAAGGTATAAGGATTAATCCATTTATTTTAATTAAGTTTACCAAACAATGTGTAAGGGTTAATGGGTTATTTTATTAAGCCTAGCCAAACAAGCCTTATGGCTTTTGATTTTCTAAATTCTATAATTGATGTCAGTTAAAATCCTATACTTAATATCTATATTATTATTATTATACGTTATATGATAATACATAAACTAGAGTTGGGAGATTTTTGTTTGAGTTTAATCCTGTATGAGCAGGTTTTTATTATTCAATTTTATTATAATTGGGTAGTTATAAATGAATGTTTTGATTAAGTGAGCACCAAATCTTGAGGAAATGAAGTACCAGGATTTGGGGGTGTCACACATCATCCCTGGGTGGTACCAATACAGGAGCATTGCCTAGCTGTTTCTTGATTGTGAGGAAGGCATTTTGACACTCATCATTCCATTTCATGGATGAGTTCTTCCTTAATAGCTTGCAGATTGGCTCACAGGTTACTGTGAGTTGAGAGATAAACCTGCTAATGAAGTTAATTCTTCCAAAAAATCCCCGTATTTCCTTCTCTGTCTGAGGAATGGGCATTTCTGTGATGGCTTGGATTTTGGTAGGATCCAGCTCAATTCCTTTGTGGCTGACTAGAAA
This sequence comes from Panax quinquefolius, assembly GCA_020205615.1. Lineage (NCBI taxonomy): Eukaryota > Viridiplantae > Streptophyta > Magnoliopsida > Apiales > Araliaceae > Panax > Panax quinquefolius. Next base: position 106,638,917 of record CM035172.1, read on the forward strand.
TCCTTGCAACTTGCCTGATTTAACGCCAAAGGCGCATTTGGCTGGATTCAACTTCAAGTTGTACTTACACAACCTGTTGAACAACTTTCTGAGATGGTCTAGATGGTCATCCTCCTTCCGGGACTTGACAATGATGTCATCCACGTAGATCTTGATCTCTTTGTGTATTAAGTCATGGAAAAGAGCCATCATAGCTCGTTGATAGGTGGCTCCGGCATTAATGAGGCCGAATGACAACCGTCTATAACAAGAAGTTCCCCAAGGCGTGATGAAAGCAGTTTTCTCACGATCTTCCTCAGCAAGCATGATCTGATGATACCCTGCGAAGCAATCAACAAAGGAGTATATGTCGTATTGCGCAGTATTGTCAATAAGAATGTGGATAAATGGCACGGGAAAGTTATCTTTTAAGCACGCTTTGTTCAAGTCCCGGTAATCCATGCAAACTCGCACCTTCCCTCCGGGTTTAGGCACAGGCAAAATGTTGGATATCCACTCAGGATATGTAGACACCATGATGATGCCAGCTTAAAATTGTTTCATGATTTCTTCTTTCACCTTTAAACTACACTCAGGTTTCAATCACCTGAGCTTTTGCTTGACTGGCTTAAATCCCTCTTTAATGGGAAGGCAATGAAGGACGATGTTAGTGGATAAACCCACCATGTCTTCATGAGACCATGCAAACACATCCTGGAATTGGGTTAATAGCGTAACCATGTCATTCCTTTGGTTTGGGGTAAGGTCTAAACCAATCTGGATTAACTTAGGGCTTTCTAAGGTTCCGAGATTGAAAGAAGTGGTTTGATTAAGGTTGGGTTTAGGTTTGTCTCTGACCCATTCTTGAATTTCTGGAGGCACCTAAATGTCATCATGTATATCCATCAAGGCTGAATTCATCTCTACATCAAAGGCACAATCCTTGTGGAGAAGAGGCATCGTATCAGCAAGTACATGCACATCTAAATTTAGAGTCCTAAAACAAAATATGATTTCACTTAGTATATATGAAATGTGTTGATCATACACAGTGTTAGCATATTTTGACAAAATAAACTGCTAATATTGTACAAAAAAGTAAGCAGTTATTATATCTATAGGGCAGAAAGAGTTTCTACCCGCTTTACCCTTGACGACCAATGCAAGGAGTGCTGTTCTAATTGGCAAGGGCAAAGTCCGGGTGGACCGCAATGATGGAGGGATTGTCATCATCCTTCCTGTCCCGAATGATGGCCATTATGTCTGGGCAATCATCGTATGGGGTGTATCTATTGGTATGCTCATCATGAACGATGATGCGTATGCCTGACATCATTCGGATGACGTCTTGCTTGATTCTTCGTTCCTCCTCTTCCACTATGGGATTTGGAACAAAGACTTCTTTCTCCTTTACCGGTATAGGCTTGGGACATAACATAGCCATGATACTGGCTGACACCTTTACAGGAGGTTGTGCGGACTCAGAGTTTGAAGACGAAGGTAAACGCCGCATGCTTGAAACTGAAGGAATCTGCTGATACTTATGAGGATTCCTATGACTAGAACTGGCAGAGTAACCTAGTCCAGCTGTTCCATTATGCTTGGTTAATCGAATTGGGTACTTGATACCCTGGCAATTTTTACCCAACCCTTGTCCCGGCTTATGACCCAATGACATCATTTCTTGAGTAGCCGACATTACCTCGGCAGAAATCTTGGGTCCAGGTAATGGCATTCCAATAACATGGTATTGGGTATTGCTTACTTCCAAGGCATGAAAACTGATTGGTTCAACATCTTCATTGGCATTGATGAATGCCATGTCCCCGTGTTGAGGACACTCTGGTTCAGCGTTGACCGCGACCAGGCTATTGTTGATAATGTATTTCAACTTTTGATGAAGAGTGGAGGGGACTCCCCCAGCCATATGAATCTATGGTCGTCCCAAGAGCAGGTTGTATCCTGAATCTATCTTGAGTACATGGAAAGATATGCAGAAGGTATGAGGACCAATTTCGATTGGTAGCTCAATTACTCCAACTGAATTCCGACGGGCTCCATCAAAAGCTTTGATGATAGTATGGCTACTCCGAATTCGGTTGAGATTGATATTCATCTTTACCAAGGTAGCGTATGGACATATATTTAGAGATGAACCTCCATCTATCAACACTCCAGCTAGCATGTATCCAGAGGACAAGACCACAATGTGCAACGACTTACAATGACCGGTCCCCTCGGGCGGTATGTCATCATCAGTGAAGGATATCACATTGTTGTTAAAAATGTGATCAACCAGATGTTAAATTTTTTTTCGACATTTACTAATAATACTAATTACTGCTCTTTGTCACCAATTACACATAACACTTAAAATATAATCATACTTTTGTGGGACCCTAGATTGCTAAATTAAGCATATCAAAATTTGGTCAAAAGTTTTGTATGATGGCCAGTTGCACTAACCATGAAGTTTGTCTATGCTAGCTTTTCTTCCTATTTCCTCCACTTGGAGATTTTTTTTATTTTTAATATATTAATAATTTTTTAAACTCACAAACCATTTCCTTGAAATGCCAATTATCTTACTCCCAACCTCATGTTTACCATGAGTTGAGTCATACCACTGGGCCAAAAGCCACTCAGTTTGCATAGATTTTTAGTGTGGGTATGATCACACCCACTTTGAGTATTTGCATGTGACTTAGGCCACCAAATGACAATATATATATATATATATATATATATATATATATATATATATATATATATATATATATATATATATCATTTTAAGAGGATGTATTGAATTTCACCAAATGAAAATAACTCATTTAATAAAATGATGAATATTGTAAGTTATCTAAAAATTATTACTTATTATAAGTTTTATTATTTCATAATTTTTTAATGAGTAGTCCTAATTTTGAGTATGAAAATATATGAAATTGACTTTTAAAAATTAACAAAGATCAAATAATTTGGAACGGAGGGAATCTTGCATCTGAATTTTCAAATAATATATCAAATTGATTAAAAATCCAAATTAAAATATAAGAAAATTTGTAGCATTGGTAGCCAGCAGTCACCACTTTAGACAAAAATTTGTAGCATTGGATGCTACGATTATTTCCGACGATGTGAGTAATCAACATCCTTTGTTCATTGGTGAAGTACTCTTTGTTCATTTAACGAAGCTGCATTTACCAAGTCTCGAATCTTGGTTAAGCTAGAACAATCTGTTTATCAGTTGATCTAGTTAACACGATTGTTTTATATATAGCAACGGACCGAATCATCGCTAAAGGAGTGTATGCAAGGTATGTTAGATAAGGAGAAAACTTAAAATTCGGACCGATATATATTATTGTATTCCTTCTGTATTAACATTAGAGATATAATTAATTTAACTTTTGAAGTCAAACGATATCATATTAAACTTCAAAATTAGTATGAATCTTAAAAATTTAGAATGAAATAAATTTTATAATTAATAGCTTTTGTTATATATACTATACAATTATAATAATTGTATCAACTAAATTTAAATAAGCAAAGTTTAATATGCCGTCGTTTGACCTAAAAAATGAGATTGTATGTCTAAATTTAGAAGCGAGGGAATAATAGATTACAATTTCAGACATTCAAAAAATTATTTCCATTATAATTAGAATTAATTTTGTTTTTAAGAGAGGACAATCATAATTATTACTAATATTATATGGGTACATCATCTCAACAACTTTAACATAGAATACAACGAGAGAAGGAATAATATTGTACTCATGGAATAATATTGTACCCAAAAATAATTTTGACCGAAAAGAAATATATCTTACAGGTGAATAGTACCCCGTGAATAGTAACTCATGAATAGTAACTCGTGAATAGTAACTCATGAATAGTAACTCATGAATAGTAACTCGTGAATAGTAATTCGTGAATAGTAACTCATGAATAGTAACTCATGAATAGTAACTTCGACGCAAAAAGTGTCCCGAATACCCGTTTGAACAATACTGAGTGACTTCTCACATAAGCATCAATAATCAATACCGTGTACTACTATGCAACCACGCCAGACATCGTATTTTTAACACCGGTGTTTCAACAGTTAACGGTAAAACTTCCGCCGTTATTTTCATAAAGTATTTTTGTCATTTTCTCAATCCGACAATAATTCTGTTGCGGGGTCCACCAATGATTGTACCGTCGTACGGATATTCCCCTACCAATCGAATATTATACAACCACTTGCTTACTTTGCAAAATTTGTAAATATTACCCACAACTATAACATTACATCAAATCAACACCATAATATTAAAAAAATTATTTCGAGAAAATTAATTCTTTATTCATAAAATCTGGGGTCTCACAATCTCCCCTCCTTATGAAATTTCGTCCTAGAAATTTACGTATGTACCTGGTATGCCGAATAGGTGAGGATACCTTGACTTCACTTTAAATTCTAACTCTTGAGGTATAACCTTTGAGTGTTAATACGATCCTTCTTATCCAAGATTTTAACACGTAGCTCCTCATACGTTAAATCTTCTGTTATCTCGTCTAGTTTTAATTCAATAATGTGGTTCGGGTCGTCCACATATTTACGTAACATCGATACGTGAAAAAAAACATTATGAACACGCGACATACTTGGCGGTAAAACGAGTATATAGGCCATAGTTCCTACTCGATCAAGGATTTCAAATGGGCCAATAAAATCGAGGGTTGAGATTTCCTCTCTTCATCGATTCTTGCTTCTAGAATAACGCCATCTTGAACCTTCTTCTTCACATTCATCAGCTCTGAGTATGTAGCTTGATCATCTTTAACTTTATCAATTAAAGTCTATTCTAATCGTATATTCGTTATCTTCATGTGGGTCTCTAGAGTCTTTAACTCTATCTTCATCATTTGTAAGTTATACGAAATGGGTCTTTGTGTTAACAACATCACACTCAAAACGACAATGATCGCTCACTCAACGCTGCGTCTATCACGTTCATTTTCCAACGATGATATTGAATGGTACGATCGTAATCTTCAACAGCTCGAGTTAACATCTTTGGCACATTACACGTTCGTTTTAGGTGAAGAAAATATTTAAGGGTTTTAGAAATGGGTTTTGTACTGGGGTCAATACAAAATTCGATTTCACGCTCTAGGGGTAGGCTAAGAAGTCTTCAAGAATACGTCAAAAAATTTATTAACAATAGAAATATCATTCAAAACGGTGACTCTCATCCAAGACTTGGATAGCACGTCACATTGATACCTATCAACTTGCCACCGTCATTCACGACTTTGCCTACAGAAAGTTTGGCTTCGGTGCATTCCACACAAGGAAGTCAACAACGAAAGGACCGGGGCTCTTTACATATGGCTTGATATGACAATGATTGAATTTAGTGGTTTGGTTGCTTGGATTCGCATAACAGGTTGGTTAGGAATATAAAATCTAACAACCTTACGAAAAGCATGATGAGTAGTTAACCAATCGATTCCTAAAATCGCATCAAAGGCAAATATTTTCAAAGAGATAAGATCGACAGGTAACGTGAAAGTGTCGATTTGAATTAAACAAGATTTATAAATAGTGGGTGTAACGAAGGTTTCTACAATCAAAGTTTCAATTAATAAGTCAAAGTCTAATTTCTCCGAAGTCAAATTTAAACGTTGAGCGCAAGCCAGAGAGATAAAAGAATGGGTAGAACCGGTATATAATAAGGTATAGACTTTGCAAGAATTTATAATTAACTAACCCGTTGATAACTTCATTCGTGTTCCTCGTCACAAAAAAAATGCTCTCTTTTAAACTATCGATTTTGACTTGTCTGGGACATTCTTTGTCGTCACCATCCCAGCTAGACTTAACTTTGCTATAGAGGACATTCCACCATTAATTTCTTCGTTGCATTCCTGATCCATGATTTGAATCATTACTCTCCGATCCATATCGAATTGGGGTTGACCTCTCTGCACAGGGTAATTCCGAACTCGATGTTGGATTCTACCAATTACTGTCCAAAAAGCGAAATCTATTTCATCTATTTTGGATTTATTGGATCGAACGCCTTTTTCACAATATCAACGCTGTCGTAGCTTTTTTACCCATGCATCCTCTATTCTCATTCGTTTAGTTGTTTCTTCTTTCATCAGAACTTTGATCATAGCATTATTAGATTCTAGCTCTAATATCTTATACTCTGATAAAGAGTGCTTCTGTTCAAGTATCACACATCGGGAAACACAATTTTGAATTGTTACATCTCTTTGCTCCACGACCGCACCGTCGTTTCTACACCGCTCTTCTTCTAACTCATGAATACGATTTTGCAATTCTACATTTTGATCTTAAAGTTCTTCTAATAAATTCTCCTCAGGTTCCTCTTCCTCCTCTTCTTCCTCACTCTCAGCTGCTACCTCTGCGACTATCTCGGGTGCAACTATCAATTCTTCACTCACCACATGGATATCTATAATCCCTTCTTCGCCTGACATCACATTATCTTGGGTATTAATCTATAGTGACTCCATGATCTCATGTGCTTCATTGATTATCCCAACATTTTCGGATGCCATTTTCAAATACTGCCACAAAACAAGGGTTAATTAACATATATCATATTATCCCTATACTATGACCTACCAATTAACTACCAAATAAACTTAGGTAGGTCATACTAGCGAACGAATTCCCCGTCTCTCCCCTCCTAGTTCTTGTCTCACATCTCAGCCAGGGATCATATCCCTAAGCTTTAATACCAACTCTGACGCCCCCAAAATTAGGTATACATCACCCATCTTGAGTCGCCAGATATATGGTACAGAATTCAAATACAACTTAATAATACAACTGTCGTGTACAATAGGACAAAACATAAACTATGAGTTTGAATACAAATATTGTCTACTAGAGAGTATACAAACTCAAAAGGAGTCCTCATTACAATTATTATCACACTATTTCATAGAATAGTGAGGACTACTAATGCAAACATCTAGGATCATCACTCTGTTCCACAGCTAGTCCCAAATTTCGTTCTCATTTCCTAAAGAGAACAAAGTGAAAGAAAGGGTGAGCTCAACTAGCCCAAAGAAGAAATATTATGACTAAGATAATGCGAGAATAATTTATCGTTAGCCTTCAACAAGATGTTAAACCGATAAAATATAATAACTATCAAGTTTAATCTGCAATGAAACAAGCAATCCATTAGAAGAGTCAAGTAGGGAATAAAATCTACTATCTTCTATGATTTAAAAGGTTTTTCATCACTTTTATCATTGGGACTCGACTTAATAAATAATCCACATCATCGAATCACCCCCGCACTACTGACCAAGGATATTCTTTAAGATCACGACCACGAATTATCCATGCACTACTACTAAAGATAATCATGTTTTCATCAACGGTCCTCGATCATTCCATAAAATAATTCATCTTTTTGACTACTACCCAAAGAGAATCCATAGTCATAATCATACCAAAAACTGTCCATCAACCACTACGGGCGGTGAGGACTTTTTCCACATCATTTGTAACATTACTTATGATCATCATAAAGAATAATCCCCTCGGTCACAATCATACCAAGTCCATCTATGCACTACAGGCCACAAATGACTTTCAACATAATATAAGCATGAGGATGATGACAATGATATAAGAATTCAATAAAAGAAGTTCAAGAATTAATTTATCCAGGAACTAATAACGTCCACATTGTCAACATGATACTTCTTTGTAGAATAAAATTCAAGAATGCTCAGAAGAATATTTCCATGAAAAGATACTGGATGAAGCGCAAATATCAAGGATATTCCACTAATTTCATGGAGTATAGAAGTCAAGTTTTAACCAACTGAGTATAATAAAGAATGAAATAACAAAAGAAATCACCATGCATGCGATAGATCGCACAGCGCAGTTATTCCAATGAATAATAAATAACGGAACTAGTCCCACAGAAAATGCATAGACGAGGATATTCAATCAATAATAAATAATGGAACTGTGTCCAGTAAACGCACGTATATGATATTTCGACGAATAATAAATAATGAAATCACGTAAGAATTTCACCAAGTATAGGTAGCTCACAGATATCTGAGTTATTCCAATGTAATAATAAATTATGGAATAACGAAGTTCTCTTCATGAATACAAAAGAAATAATACCCTTACGAATACAACAAAAAATATTCCCTACCTTAGAAGAACTGGATATTGGAAAAGTGAAGTAACAAAATACTTTTCTTGTTTCTCTCTATAGTTTCTCTCTCTAGAGTTTCAGTGAATTCATAAGAAATAATGAAGGAATGAGCTTCTATTTATAGGAAAATGGACTGAATAGTAACTAATTCATGAACGGTCCAGATTGATTTACTTTTAAACGGACGGTCCATATTGGTTTACTATTAAAACTTAAAGCAACGGTCCATACTGATTTACTATTATATCTTCAACCAACGGTCTGAAAAATTAGCACATCTCCTCATGGAATAATATTGTACCCAAAAATAATTTGGACCGAAAAGAAATATATCTTACGGGTGAATAGTACCCCGTGAATAGTAACTCGTGAATAGTAACTCATGAATAGTAACTCATGAATAGTAACTCGTGAATACTAACTCATGAATAGTAACTCGTGAATAGTAACTCATGAATAGTAACTCTGACACGAAAAGTGTCCCGAATACCCGATTGAACAATACTGAGTGACTTCTCACATAAGCATCAATAATCAATACCATGTACTACTATACAACCACGCGTATTACTGTACTTTTAACACCGGGTATTTCAACAGTTAACGGTAAAACATCCGTCGTTATTTTCGTAAAGTATTTTTGTCATTTTCTCAATCCGACAATAATTTTGTTGCGGGGTCCACCAATGATTTTACCATCATACGGATATTCCCCGACAAAAAGAATATTCCCTGACCAATCGAATATTATACAACCACTTGCTTACTTTGCAAAATTTGTAAATATTACCCACAACTATAACATTACATCAAATCAACACCATAATATTGAAAAAAATTATTTCGAGAAAATTAAATCTTTATTCATAAAATCTGGGGTCTCACAGTTATCACCAAAACTGCATTCCTTGGGGTTATCACCAAGATTGGTGGCTATTCCCGTGGTTGGGACTGAAACAAGATACCTCGAGGTTATCTCCGAGATTAATCGGTCTTCTCCGGTGTGTGTTCCAAGATTGATCTCGCACGCCTCGGGGTTATATCCGAGGTTGGATTGGTTACTCCCAGTGTGTGTTCCGGGGTTGATGCTGAACTTCCGATAGTATCCGGTATGGATATGCATTGTCTTTCAGGGTTCCCTCTTAAAAGACGAATCTGTCCTCCTGTAATGTTAGTGACAGTAGTACAGAAAATTTCGAGTGTCTACACTTCATATGTACTTTTGATTTGGACATATTTTGGCGCTTCTTGACCCGATCATATTTACTCCCTCCGTATTATGCTACATCAGAAGGTTGGTGTTAACATTTGGATAGGCGGGTTGCTGAACCACAACATCTCCACTTTCGATCAGATTTTGGATTTTGTACTTTAAGGACCAACAATCTTGTTTATCGTGTCCGGGAGACCTTGAGTAGTAAGCACATCTCTGGCTTACGTTGTATCTTTTCTTTTTGGATCTAGAGGTGGGGACAATTCGATAATTTTCCTCTGGTTGATTAATAACTCCAATATGTTTTATAGGGAATCGCCTAGTAGAGTGAACACCTGATTTTCTGTTCTTTCAAATTTTCTCTTTCTCTCCTGGAATTAGTTGAATGCAGCATGTTGTTTTAATGACAGACTGCCTTCCCTCTTCCAAATGGGTGGACTATGGTTGGGTCTCCTAGCATGCACCTATAAAATGAGGGATACATCTTCATCGTCTTTCTTGGTTTCCCTATTGGAAGCGCTTGCATAGTTGCCCCACTATATATGCTCAGCAACTGTTTCAGGCCCATCTTTGCCATTTTGTCGTGTTTGATCATCTCTGAGAATAGCCTTCCTATTCCAGCTAGGATCCTCTCATAGTAAGGTGCCTCCTAGATGTCTATGAAAGTCATTACCATTTCAGTTTTTGACATAGGTGGACTGACCTGTGCTGCCAGGCATCTTCATCTTTAAGCATATTCTCGGAAAGGCTCATTATTCTACTTCTTAACTTTAGTCACTTAGTATCGATCAGGTGCCATTTGTGACTGAAATTTGTAATGATTTAGGAAGGCGTGGGCTAACTCTTCCCAGTTATGGATTTTGGCATTGTCAAGTCAGGCATACCAGACTCTAGCCTCGCCAGTTAGACTTTTTTAAAAAAGATGCATTTTGAGGCTTTCAGCTTCAGCATAAGACCCCAGCTCACCAATGTATACTTTCATGTGCATTTATGGATCGCCTACCCCATTGTACTTTTCAAACTCTGGGACTTGAAATTTGTCAGGATACCAAGCCCTTGGGAATATGCAGAGATCTGAATAGGTGTCACTTCCATAGTTTCCAGTCCCTTTGATTGACCGGATGGTTTCCTCCATTTGTTAGACTTTCTTTATTATATCCCCTGTTTCTCGATCATCCCTGAGGTTTATGATTTTAGGGGTTTTGTTGGTTCCTTTATTGGAATGAGGTTCAGGTATCTGTATTTCCTTTTTTTTTTCAACACTTTGATTGCCACCTTCTGAGGAGGACTCTAGTTGAGTAGGCATTGTTTGTCCTTGAGTGCTTTTACTTTGTTCTTTCAAGAAGATATCCAAATCTGTTATTTTATTTTTGAGTCCCTCAAACTACTTTCAGGACACAAAATCAAGATCAGATTGGATATTTCCAGTCATGTCAGTGGATAAGCTTTGTGCCTTCTTAGATTCTGATCTAGTAATAAGATTGATCTTTGATAAGTAGGTTTTATACCTGATAAGTAGGTTTTATACCTACTTATTTAATATCAATTCATGAGAATTATGCTTATCTCAAGTGGATTTTAGTATGTTTTTAATTGCATTTTGTGTTTATTTTGCATTACTTGAGTAGAACTCCTCTGGTATGGAAATGCAGGAAATGGCCTGATTTGGCATTGGCACTGTGGTATGGATCTAACAAAGGCGTGGCAAATGGAAGGTGTGTTGATAAGGAACTGAGTATTGGTGAAGAACAAACAACAAGCCATAGCAGCAGAGATAGCGATATCGTAGAGATAAGCGGTAACGGCCAAGGCTGCTGACAAAAAAATTCTCAGCGCCCGCTGATAAAGTGAAGAGAGAGGCTTTACGCGACACATCAGCAGCTTGTATGCAAACAAGCTAACTTTCGTCCGCCCGCGCTCATTTTGTATGGTGATCACGTGCGGACGCGCACGCTATCTGCAGTTGTTATTTGACTTATATTTTTGAATTTGAAATTTGAATGTGGTCTTATTTAAAACTATCCTAGTTGGTACCAGACGAGGATGGAGTACATTTTTATAAGTTTTTCATTAGGTAACTAGGGTTCCAAGCATAGAACTAATCCTAGAGAGGATTTGAGCATAAACTCAAGATTTTCTACATCTTCTCTTGAATTTAGTTATTATATAAGTATTCATTTTATTTTGCTAGAAATTATTGGAGATTTGGATAGCATTCTGAAATGAATTCTACAATTGGGTTTGATCAATTCTATTTTCTCTCTCTCTTGTGATATTTATTCTCAATGTGTTACTATAATCCCATAATGGTTTTAGGTTTAGAAATGAACTAAACTCCATTATGGGATTCTAACGGATTTTGATATGTAATCTATAATTAATTGCTTGATTGCTTGATTGCTCGTTTATCAATGGGAATTCTGTTATGATTGATTGGATTGCATGAATGTTTGATCACAATTCATCTCATATGCTTATATGGAATTGAAAATTGACATTTGAGCATGGATGTAATCGTAATAACATGTGTTTATGAGGCTGAAATGTTAGCTTCTTATTTCGTGAACCAGATAGAAATATATTGTTTCACCGTGTGTAGTAATAAAAGAGCTTGTGCTTCAATTTCAATACTGCTACAATTTCACATAGAAATATAGTGACTTTGGCATTATTGTAGAATATATGATTTCTATCGCAATGTGGATGTTATGTAAACAGGTCATAATTCATCGAAAAATGATTATGTCTACAATTGTGCTCTTTGCTAACTTTCCATGATAAATGTATGATTGTGCATGATGGCAATGTTTAGATGAAATATGAAATGAAGTTAGAATCCCATTCTTTCGAAATTTGATTTCTTTAAATTAGTCTTGTGTTTTATTAAACAATTGAATATAGGTTAAGTATAATTATGAATTGTTCATTTAAGCATATAAAAAAATAGTGATACAATTGGTGTATGATACTTTAATTTTAAAACCTTTCTCCGTGGATCGATACTGTTCTTACTCTGTACTACTTATTGACCCATGTATGCTTGCATGAGTTAGAGTCATTTTGTTAAGACTAAAAAGGAGGAAACAAGTTTTTGGCGCCGTTTCCGGGGATATGCATTTTATTTTATTATTATTATCATCAATTTTAAGCTAAATTGTATGACTTAGACAATTTTAATCTTGTCTCATTTCTATTTTTGTTTTTGTTTCAGGCACTTATATATAATATATGCGCACTCGTTCCTCCAATCCCGAGTTAACACCTTTACAGGACAACATCAACGGTAGGGGTTGCAAATCATGAACACGTAGAAATATACAAGAAGAGTTAGAGGCCACAACATCTAATATGGCAGCCGCAGAACAAAGAGAAAAGCAAAGGGAGGAGCACAAGGTTCTAAGAGATTATTCGATGCCAAATATTAATGGATTGCAGTCAAGTATAGTCAGACCTGCTATAGCAGCCAACGCCTTCGAGATTAAGTCGGGCACTATTCAAATGGTGCAGAATTCGGTATAGTTTGGGGGTGCTGCTATAGACGATCCAAATGAACACCTATTGAGCTTCATTGAAATATGTGATACTTTTAGATACAACGGGGTGACAGATGATGTGACGCCCCCAAAATTAGGTATACATCACCCATTCTGAGTCGCCAGATACATGGTACAAAATTCAAATACACCTTCATTTATACAATTGTTGAGCTGTCGTATAGAATATGACCACAGTTAACTATGAGTTTTAATACAAATGTATGTAACTCCCATGGTACCTCGACCACAACCTTACAATGATACTTTACATATAAGTATAGTTGAAAACTGTTTTAGAAATTAAAATCTTTGGGAAGTGCTCAAGGAAACCTTCGTACATGGGAGGCCATGCGTCTAGGTTATGATAGATATCATATGTCCACAGAATTATCCTTGGTTGACCCAAAAGTCCCCAAAGAAAAACAAGAAGATTACTATCATCTTCTTCCCAATGGTGAGTCTTCTTTTGACATATAAATATCTCCGTTGTCTCCAAGTGAAAATTATGTTTCAAATAAACTCCAAGATCATACAGGTAGTGCTCGTAGATATATTCAGCAAGTGGATGTGCACAACCATGTCTTATGAGAACACGAGGTTGTATGTCATTAGACATCTTGTATGATAGTGACAAAACACCCTTCCAAAGTTGGGTTCGCCTCACCCTATTTGATTCATCAAATATAACTACTAAATGACGTATGGAATACAACACACTTTTCTATACTGTTTAGGGAGAACCTCTACAGCTAGAGACCACTGTTCTATTCCCCTCATTATCTCCGCTGACCTTAGAACACTCTTACTAAGACAACACTCTTATTACCTGAAAGGAATTGTGAAGCAGAAAGGGTGAGCACAACTAGCCCAATAAAGAATATCATGACTAAAGATAATTAAATTATTAATAGCTTTCATCAATAATAAATCAGAGATTTAGAACATATGGTAGATGATAAAACTTTTCAACCATAGTTGCAGCGGAACGAGCAATCCATTAGAAGAGTCAAATAGACCATAAGGTCTATTATCTTCTCTATGATAAAAGTCCACCAATAATGTTTTATCCGTGTAACATCAATCAACAATTCCCGTCCACGATCATGTGAATAACTCATAATCACAGTTGTGATTTTAAATTCCTCTTCGCACCCAGGACGAAGATAATTTTCATCACCTGAAACATCAAAAATCATGGTTATACCAAATCACAATTCCTGCTTGTAATCATTAAATCATCTTTGCACTACGGCCAAAGATATTCATTATCACATCCATGAATTAATATTTCATTGCTGGGACTCAGCTCAATAATTAATCCACATCATCGAATCACCCCTGCACTACGGCCAAGGATATTCTTTAGTATCACGACCACAAATTATCCATGCACTACGGGCCAAGGATATTTGTGTATTCATTAACGGTCCTGATCATGCCATAAAACAATTCATCTTTGCACTAAGGCCAAAGAGAATCCATAGCCATAATCATACCAAAAACTGTCCATCAATGCACTACGGGCCAATGAGGACTTTTTCCACATCATTTGCAACATTACGGTCATGATTATACCGAATAATCCCCGGTCATAATCATACCAAGTCCATCTATGCACTACACAAATACATACGACTTTCAACATAATACAAATATGAGGATGATGACAATATTATAAGCATTAATCAAACTAAATCAAAGATAAATCTTAAAGACTTTAAATTTATCTAAACATTATCAATCACTTAATAAAATCATAATCTAATATTGTTAATATTATAACAATATTTTAATCACTTCTTAAACTTATAAACAATTTAATTTAATTGTTTACACTTTTCCAAATAATGCATTTAATCATTCAAAATGCCATACTCATAAGATTTCATCACCAATAATCAAATTACTCATCAAAAATCTGCATATACCTTATATAGGATTTCCAAGCCATAAAATCCTATTTACCAATTCTTCAACTCTATAAAACATATTTAACTCATATGTTCGTAGCTAAACTATTTTCATGAAAAATACCAAATCAGCCCCAAAGATTATTCTTTTCTGGGATTTAGCATAATATAGTCCCATATTGAACATATATTTTTCTTGACATTTTTAAAATTCATTTACTATTTTCCAAAAATCAATTTCTAATTAATTCCTTAAGAAATTAGCTACCTCACGGTTAACTCCAGAAATTCCCAAATCTTGGCAGGATCTTACACATGTTAACGTGAGCTTCCAGTTTAAATTTCATAGTCATTGGAGTTATAGAACTCCGGTTATAGCATTTTTCGTCGGAAAAATCTAAATATTGAAATGGTCATAACTTGCTCATTTTAAGTCAGAATGAGCTCATTTTTGGACAGGAGGTACTTTATACCATATAATTTCATGTCCCAAAAGGCCAGAATTTTTCTCACAAATTAAGTGGCCGAAACAACCCTTTTAAAATCATGGCAGCAACCTTTTTCATAATTTACAGTTTTTCGTACTTTGCTAAAATCAATCCACACGAAAATCTACAACACCTTTTCCAGTGATTCCACTTGGATAAGTTAGAAAACTCATAGATCTAAATCTAGAACTTGACCACACTCAAAAATTCAAAATATAATTGGAGATATGGTCAATTGAATTTCAAACTCCTTTTTTACCAAAATCTGATTTTCAACCCTTTGTGATTTCTAAGAAACTTTCATGTTTTCACATAATAACTAACATAACTCATCATGACACTGACATAATAATTCAATAAAACAAGTTCAAGAATAAGTTTTAAAGATTTATAAGTTAATTTATCCTGAACTCAATAACGTCCAAATTGTCAACATGATACTACTTTGTGGAGTAAAATTCAAGAATGCTCAGAAAAATATTTCCATGAAAAGATACTGGATAAAGCACAAATATCAATGATATTCCACTAATTTCATGGAGTATAGAAGTCAAAGTTTTAACCAACTGAGTATAATAAAGAATGGAATAACAAAAGAAATCACCAGGCATGCGGTAGACCGCACAAGCGTGTTATTCCAATGTAATAATAAATAACGGAACCAGTCCCAAGCGTAAAACGCACAAATCGAGGATATTCCAATGTAATAATAAAGATCGAACCAGTCCCACAGAAACGCATGCATACGATGATATTCGATTGAATAATAAATAATGGAACCAGTCCTGAGTAAACGCATTGACATGGATATTCCGATGGAATAATAAAGAACGAAATATTAGAAGAATTTCACCAAGTATAGGTATTTCATTATACAAAGTTATTACAATGTAATAATAAAGAATAGAATAACAGAAGTTCTCTTCACGAATACAAAAGAAATAATAATCCTTATGGGTACAACAAATAATATTTCCTACCTTAGAAGAAACTGGATATTGGAAAAGTGAAATAACAAAAACTTTTCTTCTTTCTCTCTATAGTTTCTCTCTCTAGAGTTTCAGTGAATTCGTAAGAAATAATGAAGGAATGAGCTTCTATTTATAGGAAAATGGAATGAATAGTAACTAATTCATGAACAGTCCAGATTGATTTACTATTAAACGGACGGTCCATATGGGTTTACTATTTAAACTTAAAACAACGGTCCATACTGATTTACTATTATAACTTCAACCAATGGTCTGAAAAATTAGCACATCTCCTCATGGAATAATATTGTACCCAAATACCCGAATGCACAATACTAGAGTGAATAATAGCTTCGGTGAATAGTAACTCGTGAATAATAACTCGTGAATAGAATATAAATAGTAAATAATAGTAACTCATGAATAGTAACTCGTGAATATTAACTCATGAATAGTAACTCGTGAATAGTACTCCGACACGAAAAGTGTCCCGAATACCCGATTGAACAATACTGAGTGACTTCTCACACAAGCATCAATAATCAATACCGTGTACTACTATGCAACCACGTGTATTACTGTACTTTTAACACCAGGTGTTTCAACAGTTAATGGTAAAACTTCCGCCGTTATTTTCATAAATTATTTTTGTCGTTTTCTCATCCGACAATAATTCTCTTGTGGGGTCCACCAATGATTGTACCGTCGTACGAATATTCCCCGTCAAAAAAGAATATTCCCCGATAAAACTAATATTTTATATCAACTTACTTACTTTGCAAAAAAAAAAAATTCACTTATTACCCTTAACTTTAAACTTTTATCAATTTAACTATTTACCAAAATAGAAAAAAAAATTGAATACTTTTATTTCATAAAATTCGGGGTCTCACAAATGATGCAATATGACTTAGACTATTTTCATTTTCATTGCGTGATAAAGCTAGAAATTGGCTTTACTCTTTACCTCCGGGATCTATCACCACATGGGAGGACCTAGCACAGAAATTCTTAGCCAAATTTTTTCCAATGGCTAAGACTGAAAAGTTGAGGACATCAATTTTCCAGTTTAAGCAGCAACAGGGTGAATCATTATATGAAGCCTGTGAGAGATATACGGAAATGCTAAGGAAGTATCCACACCATGGCATGCCTGATTGGATGGTTATTAACACATTTTATAATGGATTGGGATGGCAGTCAAGACCGATTATAGATGCAGCTGCAGGAGGAGCTCTCTGGGCAAAGAGCTATGAAGACGCCTATAATCTCATAGAGACGATGGCAGCTAATGATTTCCAAAATCCTTCATCCAGAATGCTACAACCCAAAGTTGCAGGTTTGTTAGAAGTGGATGTTATCACTCAATTGTCAGCACAGATGGCATCCATGGCAAAGAAGATTGACTCATTGACAGACCCCAAGGCGAAGACAGTTGCATTTATGTGTGAGCTATGTGCAGGATCACATTCAACGGACCAATGTGCTATTAGTTCGGAGTCTGTGCAATATGTGAGCAACTATAGAAAGGATCAAGGTCAATTTCGGAACACATACAGTGCCAACAACCGCAACCATTTAAATTTCGATTGGTCAAATAATCAAAGAAATCAACAAATTCAGTTTTAACCACATAACCAATTTCAGCTATAGTCAGCTCAGCAACAGTTTGCACCAAGACCACCGCACCCACCTAGATTTTCTCAACAACATCATACACCACCAGCACCTCCACAAGAAAAGAAGTCAGAGATGGAGGAAATGATGATGAAGTACATTGCAAATACGAAAGTGATGATTAAAAGCCAAGCAGTGGCTATTAAAAATATGGAAACTTAAATGGGTCATATGGCGAGCATGCTTAATAATAGACCACAGGGTTCATTGCCAAGTACCACAGAGGCAAATCCAAGAAGGGAAGGGAAGGAAAAATGTCAAGCGATTACACTTAGATCTAGAAAACAGGTTGCAGAAAATCAGCATGGCGCGTCCACGCCACATTTACAAAAGGAAGACGCGCGGCCACACGATCAAGAAATCATGTCTGAAGAGAAATTTGATAATGAAGATTATGGACAGCAGCAAGAAGAGAAGAATAAAGATGGTTCATTTTAGAAGCCCGTGAATAAAATAACAATAGTTCACCCTCCTGTTCCTTATCCACAGAGATTACAGAAGCAGAGGGAAGACAAGCAGTTTAGTAAGTTCTTGGAGGTATTTGAAAAGTTGCAGATTAACATACCTTTCGCTGAAGCATTGGAACAGATGCCTAGTTACGCAAAATTTATGAAGGGTATCTTGTCAAGGAAGAAGGGAATAGAAGAATTTGAAACAGTTGCCTTGACAGAGAAATGCAGTGCAGTGCTTCAACGCAAATTACCTCCAAAACTGAAGGATCCGGGCAGTTTCACAATACCATGCACAATTGGAAAGATGAGCTTTAGTAAAAGTTTGTGTGATCTTGGAGCTAGTATCAATTTGATGCCCTTGTCAGTATTCAATCAGTTGGGATTGCCGGCTCCAAGGCCAACAAATATTTCATTACAGTTAGCTGACAGGTCGATCACTTATCCCTAGGGAATTGTTGAAGATGTTTTGGTAAAAGTGGATAAATTCATCTTTCCAGCTGATTTCATCATTCCAGATTATGAGGAAGATAGGAGTATACCAATCATACTTGGAAGACCATTCCTAGCAACAGGAAGAACCTTGATAGACGTTCAGAAAAGGGAACTCACAATGCGTGTTCATGATCAGGAAATTACTTTCAATGTCTTCAAGGCAATGAAATTTCCAACAGAGGAAGAGGAATGCTTTAAAGTTGATTTGGTGGCCAAAGTGCTAAATGATTAAGTAGAGAGTTTGATGGATCATGAACCATTGAGAAGTGCTATTGCTGGAAATTCAGAATTAGATGATGAGGAGATTGAAGAACTTATGCATTTTCTTGATACAACTCCACAATTCAGAAAATTCAAGATTCATGTTGAGCCATTAAAGAAAGCTAGAGAATCGTCAGTAAAATTGAAACCATCTCTTGAAACACCTCTAGAACTTGAAATGAAACCACTTCCTGATCATTTGAGGTATGCATTTCTAAATGAAAATTCAAAATTACATGTGATTATTTCTTCTGCACTAACATCTTTTCAGGAAGAAAAATTACTAAGAGTCCTTAGAGAGTTCAAGTCAACTATTGGATGGACTATAGTAGATATAAAAGGGATCATCCCATCTTTTTGTATGCATAAGATCCTGCTGGAAGATGATAGCAAGCCTTCAGTGGAACATCAAAGATGACTTAATCTGATCATGAAGTAAGTGGTAAAGAAGGACGTGCTGAAATGGCTAGATGCAGGCATTATATATCCAATTTTAGATAGTTCATTGGTGAGCCTGGTACAGTGTGTACCGAAGAAATGTGGTATGACCGTGATTTCCAATGAGAACAATGAGTTGATTCCGACAAGAATAATGATGGGGTGGAGAGTCTGCATGGATTACCGCAGGCTTAACAAAGCTACAAGGAAAGATCACTTTCCAATGTCGTTTGTCGATCAAATGTTGGATAAACTAGTGGGGCATGAGTTCTATTGTCTTCTGGACGGGTATTCAGGCTACAATCAGATTGTTATAGCTCCAGAGGACCAAGAAAAGACAACCTTTACCTGTCCATATGGTACTTTCACTTTCAGGAGGATGTCTTTTTGTCTTTGTAATGCCCAAGCTACTTTTCAGAGATGTATGATGGCTATCTTTTCAGATATGGTGGAGCAAAATGTGGAGGTATTTATGGATGATTTTTCAGTATTTGGGGATTCATTTGATCTATGTTTGGAAAATTTGGTCATGGTTTTGAGAAGATGTGTTGAGACAAACTTGGTATTGAATTGGGAAAAGTGCCATTTTATGATATAGGAAGGAATAATTCTTGGACATAAGGTATCGAGGAAGAGACTTGAGGTGGACAGAACTAAATTAGAAACCATTGAGAATTTGCCGCCACCAACTTCAGTAAAAGGTGTTCGAAGTTTTCTAGGACATGCAGGCTTTTACCGCAGGTTCATTAAAGACTTATGCAAGATAACTAAACCACTTTGCAGTTTATTGGAGAAGGATGCACAGTTCAAGTTTGACGAGGATTATGTGTCTGCATTTGAGCATTTGAAGAGGAGGTTAACTTCAGCACCAATAATTGTGATAACCCGAGAAATTAGAAAATTTTTAAAATTTTAATTAATTGATTTAAGGTTCAATATTAGAACCTAGACAGAAAAAAAGTGTATGCGTTTGATATTTTTGAGAAGGAATTTTGAAGATTTCAAAATTCTGTAAAGGATTTAGGTGAATTATTCAGGATTAGGTGTATACGTGAATATGTTCTATGTATATGGTCATTTATGTGTTCAGTATGTGGTTAAGGGTCAAGGGTTGACCAGATAAATGATATATGTAACAAACCCTAGGTATATATTAAGAACGTCAACGTTCAGTTAGAAAACCCTAGCGATTAATAAGAAACCCTAAAATCGATTCTGGAAACCCTAATTTCAGTTCTGGGTATCCAAAACCCTAATTCGGAAGTTGAAACCCTAATTTGGGAATACGAATGTTAGTATAAGGTTTAATGTTATTAAATATAACCTAATTAGGGAAAACCCTAAAGATTTACGGGAAACCCTAATTTCTGGATTTGAAACCCTAATTTATAATTAGGGAAAACGTAAGTGTTAATTTAATACTTTTAATAATAATTAGGAAATATTAATCCTAATTTTCAAGTTAAGTAATTAGAAAACCCTAATCTAATTAGGAAACCTAATTTTTAAATTAGAAAGATTATTTTCTATTTAAAACCCTAATTCGTGGGTTATAAACCCTAATGACCAATTTTGACCCTAATTGCTAAATTAGCCATTTTAATTAGGATATATTAATCCTAAATTAGCAAGATTGAATTATGATTAGTAAATTTTAATATAATTAAAAAATTCTAATTATAATTTAGAAATATTAATTTTTGATTTTGAAAACCTAAAAAATTCTAGAATTTATTTTTAAAACCTAAGGGTTCAAACCCTAAACCCTAAGGGTTAGGGCAATTGACAAAAATGCCATTAAAATTAAATGCTAAAAGACTATTTTACCCTTTGTTCATTATTTAGTAAGTTGAGTGCAAATCTTACCAAATAAGAGTTGGTGATCAACTCCAACAACTCATTGACTTAAAATCTCAGCAACCTAGCCCTTTTATCAGCCATGTGCATTGCATTTGTATTAAATAAATTGATTAAGAGAGAGAAATTGGCTACTTTAATTCTCATTTCTCCAAGACCATTCACTCTCTTCATTTTCGGGACTAAGAGAGAAAGAGAGTGAGAATCAAAGCTAGGATCAATTCTTAGCTTTCCCATAACAGATTCAAGGTTCAGATTCAAGGATCAAGGCTCAAAATGGTATAGAACCATAATTTTTAAAAATCATATGATCTGATATTATATGTTGTAATTGATTGTTTAAAGTTATGTATTAAGGTGTATTTTAGTGATCTGGGTTGATAGATCATGGATCTATAACATCTAGATGCACGAAATCAAGGTTTAAACAAATCTGGAAAACTGGAAAATTATGGCATGACAGTCGAATGTTAGAGGCATTAAATCTTTATGTGTTAGATATTTTCTATGTTTTCTGTTTTGGATCTGTTCTATGCCGTGTAGGCTTTGATCTGGAACTGGAAGCAGGGTCGGATCAAGTCTAGATCTTTAGTTATGCTCGGTCAAACCTCGTTGACCGATCATGGAAAACGTTTCAGGGTAACCCAGAATTTTTCCAGAATTCCTGACAAGCTTTTGCAAGCCTCTGATCTTGCAGTCGTTTGATCTTTTGGTTATGTTGTTAGTTTGTTGTTGTAGATGGTGTTGCCTCCTTTTTAGTTATAATAGAAGGACTCTAACTCATGCAAACATGCATAGGTCAACAAGTAGTACAGAGTAAGAAAGTATCAATCCACGGAGAAAGGTTTCAAGATTAAATTATTATGCATCAACTGTATCACTATTCATATATGCTTAAACGAATGCTATAATTTTGAATGAATCTAAACTCACTTAACGAATAAAAGAAGATTAATAGAATAATAAATCAAATATGGAAATAATGGGATTCTAACTTCAATTCATATAGTATCTAAATAATACCATCATGCAAGATTATACCTGTATCATGGAGAATTAGCTAGGAGCACGAAAACTAGACATAACCATTTTTCAATGCAGTATGACCTACTTACATAACCTCTACGTGCAATAGAAATCATGTAAACATCAATAAAACCAAAATCACTATATTTCTATGTGACTTTGCAACAATATTGAATTGAAGCATAAGCTCTTATATAACTACACACGGTGAAACAATATATTTCTATCTGGTTCACGAAATATAAAGCTAAACAATTCAGCCTCATAAACGCATGCTAACATGATTACAACCATACTCACATGTCATTTTTCAATTCCATATAAGTACATAAAATGAATGGTGATCAAACATTCATGAAATCCAATCAATCATAATAGAAATTCCATGACAACTACATAATCAAGCAATCAGGCTATTATTATTAGACTACATATCAATCTCCGTTAGAATCCCATAATTAAATTTAGTTCATCTCTGAACCAAAAGCCATTATGGGATTATAGCAACACATGAAAAATAAATAAGGCAATTGAGAGAGAAAGTAGAATCGATCAAACCCAATTGCAGATTATAATCCTAAAGTACTGTTCAAATCTCCAATATTATCCAGCAAAATAAAAGTAGTTCTTATTCAATGAATCAATCCAAAATAAGATGAAGAAAATATTCAATGTATGCTCAACCCTCTTTGGAATTGCGTTCAACGCTTGGAACCCTAGTTTTTCTAATATGAAAAACTGATAAAAAATAATAGTAATCTGCGTTTGGTGCCAACCAGAGTAGTTTAAGTCAATATAAACACTTCCAATTTCAAATTTTAAATTAAGTCAAACAACAGCTGCAGATGCCGCACGAGGCTCTAGTGCAAAACAGGCGTGCCTGGTAGCATTTCTGGCTTTTGATAGGTGTGTGGCACGGGTGCGCGCTTTCTAGCTCATTTAGTCGCGCGGCTTCTGTGTCCTGCCTTCTTATGTTCTGCTGTTGTTTCCTGTTTTCCACTGCTTGATGCTTGCTCTTCCACCATTGCTCAGTTTCGTATCTCCATTCGTTCCTCATGTCATGCCTTCATTAGTCTCGTGCCACCTACCACTGCCGAACTGTGGCTTTTCATACAATTTTATACCATCGGAGTTCCTATTACATACAATGCAAATTACACAAAATGCAACTAAAAACATACTAAAATGTGCTTGAGATGAGCATAGTTCGCGTGAATTTATATCCAATAAGTAGGTATAAAACCTACTTATCAAATACCCCCAAACTTGAACTATTTCTTGCCCTCAAGCAATGCATACGACATAAAACACTGAAAATGCAACTACATGCTATACAACTAGATTACGATGAAAATGTGTCTCACATTTTTTCAGCTATAACAGAATTTCAGTCCAAAATACCTAAGCGAATTATCCAAATTCGAGAATACAAATTCAAACGAAACTATAGGCATAATATCATACACTCAACTAATTCATATATGCTATAAAGATGGTGTGTGTGTGTGTGTTGTGTTCACCAAAACTTGATTACAACAAAGAATACACATGCTAAGCTGCTCTAAACAGAAAATTACAGTCTAAATCAAGATTCATGTATACTCATGCAACAAAGAATATTCTAACATATCAAAACAAATTAAGGTTCAACAATGGGTTTAAACTGCTTTATTTCTACTCACGAGGGCGATTTTCACTCTTTCGTGCAGTGTTTATTATTATTCTATTTTATTTTTATTTTTTTTTCACATGTCGACGCAATGCCTCATTCCATTAGGCTAACAATGCTACCCCTTAGCGAGCTTTCAACCAACGAATCTCAGACCATAAAAGACCTTAGGGCGCTAGGTGTTAAGACACCCATACGGGCGTACTTACTCAAGTAACAAAGGCCCCGAGATAAGACTAGCCACATTATTGCTTTCTTTTTTCTTTCTTTTTTTATCTATATAGCATACCCATGTGTTCCCAAAGTTTGACTATCAATTTTTTGTACAGTCTAAGTCCATTTTCCACATAATTCTCTTTTTAAAACCGCATTTCCTATCAAGCAATGCAACACATAATTCTTATGCCTATAAGCAATTGTGAACACGGCAGTGCAAACCGAAAGCATCTAAACAGCATCATGGATTACATCATGTAAAACATTATATCTAAGCTCATGTTATCCAACATACTCAAAAATCCTTCAAAATTCACTATTATCATAGGCTAGACATAACTTCCATAAAGCTAGAAATGTGGGACATGTAACTAAACATATACTAACACATATAATACTACTAAAAACAGAAAAATTTACTGCAATTATTAACTACTAATTAAAAATACAAAATTTAAACTAATCATGCAAACACTACATGCAACTACCCTACTACCCAATACCCCCAAACTTAAAATTTTCATTGTCTCCAATGAATGAAGGTATAGGGTTAGAAGAACTCTCCTACTGCTCAGCTGCACCACCCTCTTTGGGTGGTGAATCTGGTGGTGGAAATGGCACGACGGTCCCAAACTGTGGCCACTCAAGCATAGTCCCCTGTTGTGCAAACGCCTTCGCTAACGACCTTGTCAGACTCGTAGCAAACGCTGCAAAATTGTCGTACATAGCGTCGACCTTCTGCTCCAACCTTCGGAGCTGTCGATCTCCAGTAGCAGCAGTTGCTTGGGTTGATGTGCCTGCTTCATTTGACTTGGAGGGCTACGATGAAGGTGTAGACGATGCAGGACGCAGAATAAAACCCTTTCCTATTGGATGCGGTGTACCCTCTTTCCAATCTTCAAATCTTGCGATTGTAGCATGCATAATGTCTTGGCTCGGGAACTGCAACTGCTCATCCATCCACCTAATTCCTGCCTTGGCACACAAATATGTCACTATTGAAGCATGTGGAATACTCCCTGTAGTACTTCCCCACATATATCTCATCATATTTTGATTCATCAAGTGACCCACGTCGATATATTTTCCAACAATGATTCCCCATAATATAATTTCTCGCTCCACTGTAATTTTATGATGGTAAGAATATGGCATAAGTTTGGCACACACAAAGAGATTCCTGGCTTTTGCATAGCGATTGAGAGTGGAAGCTGGAAATGTCTTGGGATGATTCGTGTCAGGAGTGCATGTCCACTGGGTCCCTGGAATACACAGATCAGTGATAACAATGTCCAAATCTGTTTCCAAACATTCTGCCTCCACCCAATTTGTTCGTCCAGCCGGAGGGTCGGGTAAATGGAACACTTGACGAATAGCTCTCGGTCTATAGTCCACTTCAATCCCACGAACAAAAGAAAACCCATTCATTTTTTCCCCCGCATTTGCATAAAACTCATCGAGACGACAAAGAATAGGTGCAAATGTAGTCGAGAGAGCACACACCATGCCAACACTTTTCTCTAATCATCTGCAGTAACTGTCCATCCTGCGCATCTGGCTTGAACCCTCGTTCATGAACAAATGACTTCCCCATAATTTGACAGTATTCAATTTGAGCATCCAAGTTGATAAACTTTGATAAATCAACATTATCCCCACTTTGCATGCTTGAAGATGATGATTCAGGGGTGCGAGATCGAGCACGCTTAGGACCCATTTGAGACTAAACGAAGAGAAGATTACTTGCCTTGTAAAATCATGAGTGATAATGGATGAAGTGAATACTCCCAAACTTATGTTGCATAGACCCACTAAAGCCCTAGATTTATCAACGCAGAGGTTGAACGTGGGTAGGAGATTTGAAACGATAGTCACGTAGTGGATATGAGACGTTACACTTTCACTTGAGAACGGTTTGGAGAGGAGGAGTCGTGCGTGTTGTGGAGAACAAGAGAATACGACTCTCTGTTATATCAAGTGATAGAAGATATGAGTCACAACATGTTTTAAAACCCAATTTTTTTTTTCAAATTCTGGTTCCAAGCGCGGCCGCGCGGCTTTTCAATGGAGATTTGGCACGGGCGCACGAGTGCTTTTTTTCTCTTACACGGACATGTAGCGTGGGCGCGCGATTTTTTTCAAGGTGTACATCGTGCGGCCGCGCGACCCTACTTCTTGCAATTCCAATCTGCATCTTCCAATACATAACACAGTGATGACTTCTTTTCAATTCTCATGCATAAACACCAATTAACCATGTCAAAATATGAACTACTGAATACGCAAAAATGACCATCTAATAATCATACTCCCTATACTATGCTCAAACACAGTCCAATGCAAATTCAGCTACCAATGAACTTATGCAGAACAAATCAACTATCATAATTAAAAATGAAAATGAACTAACCAAAACAATCTAAACAGAATAATTAAAATGTAGAGATAGAAACAATGGGTTGCATCCCATCAAGCGCTAAGTTATAGTCAATTAGCTTGACTGTCTCTGACTTTTCATGTTGAAGAAAGAATTGAGGTGACTTTCTGTCTGTCAACCTCAACACCAAAGTAATGCTTCAGTCGCTGTCCATTCACTTTAAACGGCTTATTTGGGAACTTATCGAATACTTCAACCGCGCCATGTGGGAAAACTGTCTTCACCATGAATGGCCCTGACCACCTTGATTTGAGCTTCCCAGGAAAAAGTTTAAGTCTGGAATTGAAAACCAAAACTCTTTGTCCCGGCTCAAATGTTCTCTCTATGATCTTGCGATCATGCCATTTCTTCACCTTCTTCTTGTACAACTTTGAGTTTTCATATGCCTGTAATCGAAATTCGTCCAACTCATTGAGTTGGAGTAGGCGTTTCTCTCCTGCCGCTTTCAAATCAAAATTGAGCTTCCGAATCGCCCAAATATGCCTTATGCTCTAACTCCATAGGAAGGTGACATGTTTTTCCATAAACTAGTTGAAAAGGTGACATGCCCAATGGAGTCTTGTATGCAGTCCTATATGCCCAAACATCATCATCAAGCTTTAAGGACCAATCTTTTCTTGTGGGATTCACAACTTTTTCCAGAATTCTCTTGACTTCCCGATTTGAAACCTCTGCTTGGCCATTCGTTTGTGGATGATAAGCTTTAGCAATGCGATGATTTACCCCATACTTAGCCAACAAAGTTGTGAACTGCCTATTGCAAAAATGACTGCCTTCATCACTAATGATTGCCCTTGGAGTCCCAAACCTCGTGAAAATACTCCTCTGCAAAAATCTGAGGACTACTTCGGCATCATTTGTTGGAAGAGCTGCCACTTCGACACATAATCGACTACTAGCAAGATAATAGATTCCCACATGAAGAAATGAAAGGGCCCATGAAATCAATACCCCCACACATCAAAACTTTCCACTTCGAGGATTGTATTCAGTGGCATTTCATTTCTTTTTGAAATGTTCCCGACTCTTTGACATCTGTCACATCGCTGGACAAAACTGTAAGCATCCTTGAAAATTGTCAGCTAGTAAAATCCTGCTTGTAGCACTCTAGCCGCTGTTCGTTCTCCACCGTAGTGACCCCCATACAAAGAAGCATAACAATCCTGCAAAATCCCCTCTATCTCGCTATATGGGATACACTTCCTTATCATCTGATCAGCATATTGTTTGAACAAATATGGTTCATCCCATATAAACCATTTAACATCATGCAGGAATTTCTTCTTTTGATGACCAACCAAGTCAGAAGGTACCATCTTACTCACCAAGTAGTTCGCGTAGTCTGCAAACCATGGCACTTCCCCTTTCACCACAAACAACTGTTCATCTGGAAAGGATTCATTAATTCCAATTTTGTCATCTGCTTCCCTTTCCGGATTCTCTAGTCGAGATAAGTGGTCCACCACTTGGTTCTTAGTTCCCTTTCTGTCCTTGATCCCTAAATCAAATTCCTGCAACAATAATATCCATCTAATCAAACGGGGCTTTGCATCATTCTTTGCCACTAAGTGTCGAATTTCCGCGTGATCCGTTGTACACTATCACCTTCGTACCAATCAGATATGCTCAGATTTTATCAAAAGCATACACAACTACCAATAATTCTTTCTTTGTAGTGGTGTAGTTCAAATGCGCATCCGTAAGGGTCTTGCTGGCATAATAGATCACATGAAAAATCTTTTCCTTTCTTTGACCCAAAACAGCCCCCACAGCAAAATCACTGGCATCACACATTAGTTCAAATGGCAAGTCCCAATCCGGTGCTGTAATGACTGGTGCTGAAGTTAACTTCCCTTTCAAATGCTCAAATGCAGTCATGCAATCCTCATCAAATTTAAACTGTGCATCCTTCTCCAATAAACTGCAAAATGGTTTAGTTATCTTCGAGAAGTCTTTAATGAATCTGCGGTAGAAGCCTGCATGTCCCCAAAAACATTAAACACCTTTAATTGAAGTTGGTGGCAAAAAATTCTCAATTGTATCTAACTTCGCTCTGTCCACCTCAAGTCCCTTCTTCGAAACTTTGTGTCCCAAAATAATTCCTTTTTGTACCATAAAATGGCACTTTTCCCAATTCAGTACCAAATTTGTTCAACGCATCTTTTCAAAACCATCACCAAGTTATCAAGACATAAATTAAATGAATCCCCAAAAACTGAGAAATCATCCATGAATACCTCCACATTCTGTTCCACCATATCCGAAAAAATAACCAGCATGCATCTCTGAAAAGTGGCTGGAGCATTGAATAGACCAAAATACATCCTTTTGAAAGAAAAAGTTCCATATGGACATGTAAAAGTTGTCTTTTCTTGATCCTCTGGAGCTATCACAATCTGATTGTAGCCTGAATATCCATCCAGAAGGCAATAATACACATGACCTGCCAATTTATCTAACATCTGATCGATGAATGGCAGTGGGAAGTGATCTATCCTTGTAGCTTTGTTAAGCATGCGGTAGTCCATGTAGACTCTCCACCCCGTCACTGTTCGTGTTGGAATCAACTCATTATTTTCATTAGAAACCACGGTCATGCCACCCTTCTTCGGTACACATTGCACTGGGCTCACCCATGACCTATCTGAGATCGGATAAATTATGCATGCATCCAGCCATTTCAATACTTCTTTCTTGACCACTTCCTTCATGATCAGATTAAGTCTTCTTTGTTGCTCCACCGATGGCTTACTATCATCTTCCAGCATGATCTTATGCATACAAAAAGAAGGGTTGATCCCTTTTATATATGCTATAGTCCATCCAATAGCCGACTTGAATTCTCTAAGGACTCGTAGCAGTTGTTCTTCCTGAAAAGATGTCAGTGCAGAAGAAATAATCACAGGTAGCTTTGAATCTTTATTTAAAAATGCATACCTCAAATGATCTGGAAGTAGTTTCAATTCAAGTTCTGGAGGTGTCTCAAGAGATGGCTTCAATTTTATTGATGTCTCTCCAGCTTTCTTCAATGGCTCAACAGGAGTTTTGAATTTTCTGAACTGTGGAGTAGTATCAAGAAAATGTACAAGTTCTTCAAATTCCTCATCCTCTAATTTTGAATTTCCAGCCATAACACTTCTCAACGGTTCACAATCCATCAGACTCTCTACCTCATCATTTAAGACCTGGTCCACCAAATCAACCCTGAAGCATTCCTCTTCATCTGTTGGAAATTTCATTGCCTTGAATACGTTAAAGGTAACATCCTGATCATGAACACGCATAGTGAGTTCCCATTTCTGAAAGTCTATCAAGGTCCTTCCTATGGCTAGGAATGGTCTTCCTAGTATGATTGGTATACTCCTATCTTCTTCATAATCTAAAATGATGAAATTAGCCGGAAAGATGAATTTATCCACTTTTACCAATACATCTTCAACAATTCCCCCTGGATAAGTGATGGATTTGTCAGCTAGCTGTAAAGAAATATTTGTCGGCCTTGGAGCCGGCAATCCCAACTGATTGAATACTGACAAGGGCATCAAATTTATACTTGCCCCAAAGATCACACAGACATTTACTGAAGCTCATCTTTCCGATTGTGCACGAAATTGTGAAACTGCCCGGATCCTTCAGCTTTGGAGGTAATTTGCGTTGAAGCACTGCACTGTATTCCTCTGTCAAGGCCACTGTCTCAAAATCTTCTAATCTCTTCTTCCTTGACAAGATACCCTTCATGAACTTTGCATAACTAGGCATCTATTCCAATGCCTCAGCGAAAGGTATATTAATCTGCAATTTTTTAAAGACCTCCAAGAACTTGCTGAACTGCTTATCTTCCCTCTGCTTATTCAATCTTTGTGGATACGGAACCGGAGGGTGAACTATTGGTATTTTACTCACTGGGTTCTCAACTGAACCTGTTTTATCTTTCTCTTCCTGCTGTAACTCAGAATCTTCATTATTTTCTTTCTTCTCAAACAACTTATCTGCCTCGTGCGGCCGCGCGTCTTCCCCTTGTAAACTTGGCGTGGCGCGCTACCGTTGATTCCTGCACACTGTTTCCCAGACCTAAGTGTGATTTCCTAACATTGTTCCTTCCCTTCTCTTCTTGGATTTGCTTCTGTGGTACTTAACAATAAACCCTGGGGCCTGTTGTTAAGCATGCTCGCCTTCTGACCCATTTGAGTTTCCATATTTTTAATAGCCACTGCTTGGCTTTTAATCATCACCTCTGTATTTTCCATGTACTTCATCATCATCTCCTCCATCTTTGACTTCTTTTCTTGCTGAGGTGCAGCTGGAGTATGATGTTGTTGTTGAGAGAATCCTGATGGGTAAGGTGGTCTTGGTGCAAACTGTTGCTGAGCTGACTGTGACTAAAATTGATTATTCGGTTGAAACTGATTCTGTTGACTTCCTTGATTATTAGACGAACTAAAGTTTGGATGGTTGTGGTTATTGGAGCTGTATGTGTTCTGAAATTGACCTTGATCATTCCTATAGTTGCTCATATACTGTACTGACTCTAAACTGATAGCGCATTGGTCCGTTGAATGTGATCCTGCACAAATCTCACATACAAAGGCAATTGTCTTCGCCTTAGTCTCTGTCAATGAGTCAATCTTCCTTGCCATGGATGCCATCTGTGCTGACAATTGAGTGATCGCATCCACTTCTAACAAACATGCAACTTTGGGTTGTGGAATCCTAGCTGTAGGGTTTTGAAAATCATTAGCTGCCATTGTCTCAATGAGGTTATAGGCCTCTTCATAGCTCTTCGCCC
The DNA here is from genome assembly GCA_020205615.1 of Panax quinquefolius. Lineage (NCBI taxonomy): Eukaryota > Viridiplantae > Streptophyta > Magnoliopsida > Apiales > Araliaceae > Panax > Panax quinquefolius. Next base: position 106,670,550 of record CM035172.1, read on the forward strand.
ATAAAGCTCCTCCTGCAGCTTCATCTACAATAGGCCAGGACTGCCATCCCAATCCATTATAAAATGTTTTGATCACCATCCAATATGGCATGCCATGGTGTGGACACTTCCTTAGCATCTCTTTGTATCTCTCCCGGGCTTCATATAAAGATTCACCCTGTTGCTGTTCAAACTTGGAGATTGTTGTCCTCATCTTCGCAGTCTTAGCCATTGGGAAAAACTTGGCTAAGACCTTATGTGCTAGGTCCTCCCATATGGTTATAGATCCCGAAGGTATAGAGTGAAGCCAACTTCTTGCTTTATCTCGTAGTGAAAATGGAAACAGCCTTAGTCTGATAGCATCCTCTGTCACCTCGTTGTATCTGAAAATATCACATATTTCGATGAAACTCAACAGGTGTTCATTAGGATCATCTATAGCAGCACCCCCAAACTGTACCGAATTCTTCACTATTTGAATAGTGCCCGGCTTTATCTCAAAGGTATTAGCTGCTATCGCTGGTCTGACTATACTTGACTGCAGTCCATTAATATTCGGCATAGAGTAGTCTCTTAAAGCCCTGTGCTCCTCCCTTTGCTCGTCTCTTTGTTCCGCGGCTGCCATATTAGATGTTGTGCTCTCTAGCTCTACTTGTATATTTCTACGTGCTCTTGATTTCCAACCCCTACCGTTGATGTTATCTTGTAAAGGTGTTAACTCAGGATTGGAAGATCGAGTGCGCATATACTAAATAAAAATGCCTGCAGCAAAAACAAAAATAGAAATGAGATAAGATTAGATTTGTTTAAGTTATACAATATAGCTTAAAACTGGTGATAATAATAATAAAATTAAATGCCTCTCCCCGGCAACGGCGCCAAAAACTTGTTGGTTCCTTTATAGTTGAAATAAAAGGACTCTAACTCATGCAAGCATACATGGGTCAACAAGTAGTACAGAGTAAGAAAGTATCAATCCACGGAGAAAGGTTTCAAGATTAAATTATTATGCATCAACTGTATCACTATTCATATATGCTTAAACGAATGCTATAATTTTGAAAGAATCTAAACTCACTTAATGAATAAAAGAAGATTAATAGAATAATAAATCAAATATGGAAATAATGGGATTCTAACTTCAATTCATATTGCATCTAAATAATACCATCATGCAAGATTATACCTGTATCATGGAAAATTAGCCAAGAGCACGAAAACTAGACATAACCATTTTTCAATGCATTATGACCTACTTACATAACCTCTATGTGTAATAGAAATCATGTAATCATCAATAAAATCAAAAATCACTATATTTCTATGTGACTTTGCAGCAATATTGATTTGAAGCGTAAGCTCTTATATAACTACACATGGTGAAACAATATATTTCTATCTGGTTCACGAAATATAAAGCTAAACAATTCAGCCTCATAAACGCATGCTATCATGATTACAACCATACTCACATGTCATTTTTCAATTCCATATAAGTACATAAAATGAATGGTGATCAAACATTCATGCAATCCAATCAATCATAATAGAAATTCCATGACAACTACACAATCAAGCAATCAGGCCATTATTATTAGACTACATATCAATCTCCGTTAGAATCCCATAATGTAATTTAGTTAATCTCTGAACCAAAAGCCATTATGGGATTATAGCAACACATGAAAAATAAATAAGGCAATTGAGAGAGAAAGTAGAATCGATCAAACCCAATTGCAGATTATAATCCAAAAGTACTATTCAAATCTCCAATATTATCCAGCAAAATAAAAGTAGTTGTTATTCAATGAATCAATCCAAAAGAAGATGAAGAAAATATTCAATGTATGCTCAACCCTCTTTGGAATTGCGTTCAACGCCTGGAACCCTAGTTTTTCTAATATGAAAAATTGATAAAAATAATAATAATCCGCGTTGGGTGCCAACCAGAGTAGTTTAGGTCAATACAAACACTTCCAATTTCAAATTTTAAATTAAGTCAAACAACAGCTGCAGATGTCGCGCGAGGCAATAGTGCAAAACAGGCGCGGGCGCGCCTGGTAGCGTTTCTGGCTTCTGCATGTGACAACCCGAGAATTTAGAAAATTTTTAAAATTTTAATTTATTGATTTAAGGTCAATATTAGAACATAGACAGAAAATAAGTGTATGCGTTTGATATTTTTGAGAAGGAATTTTGAAAATTTCAAAATTCTGTAAAGGATTTAGGTGAATTATTTAGGATTAGGTGTATACGTGAATATGTTTTGTGTATATGGTCATTTATGTGTTCAGTATTTGGTTAAGGGTCAAGGGTTGACCAGATAAACGATATCTGTAACAAACTCTAGCTATATATTAATAACGCCTTCGTTCGGTTAGAAAACCCTAGCGATTAACAAGAAACACTAAAATCGATTCTGGAAACCCTAATTTGAGTTCCGGGAATCCAAAACCCTAATTCGGAAGTTGAAACCCTAATTTGGGAATGCGGATGTTAGTTTAAGGTTTAACGTTATTAAATATAACCTAATTAGGGAAAACCCCAAAGATTTAAGGGAAACCCTAATTTCTAGATTTGAAACCCTAATTTATAATTAGGGAAAACCTAAGTGTTAATTTAATACCTTTAATGATAATTAGGAAATATTAATCCTAATTTTCAAGTTAAGTAATTAGAAAACCCTAATCTATTTAGGAAACCTAATTTCTAAATTAGAAAGATTATTTTCTATTTAAAACCCTAATTTGTGGGTTATAAACCCTAATGACCAATTTTGACCCTAATTGCTAAATTAGGAATGTCGACGTCGGGATTTTTAGATGTCCCTTTCCGTTACTTGTTCTTTGGTGTTCTCATTTTAGGTGAGATTTGTTTGAAAAAAAAGTGAAAAAGGTCTGACATTTATAATGTCGACGATAGGATTGTTAAGAGTCGTCAGTTGGTTTTTTAAATGGTTGTACCAACACAACCGAGAAAAGGTTTGCACATTGACCCGATGATGTGACACCGCTAAGCGAATCGGTGGCCCGAGATTCATTAGGGTCCGGGACTTGGTTATCGCGGAGGGAAGGTGTTAGGCACCCCCGACATCCGTGTTACCACGATGACCGCCTCTTTTTTCAAGAAACTATTATCTCGAATGTGTGTGTGTGGAGTCGATGTTCATTATTTGGAAGTAGTCACGAGGCCTCGTTACACCTATATACCTGAGGTTTGAATTTATATAAAATTCAGCTTTTAGCAAGATATAAGCGGTGATGTTTTATAAAAGAGGTTTTTCAAACCACGATGCTCAATAGTAATTGAGACATTTTACACCCATTTTATTAAGTGTTTGGCTTGATTAATTTTATTTGACAGATCTGAGGAATCAAATGCGAAAATAATATACAAAATAATGCGGACTTCCTCATGGGTATGGAAACCATCTGAGGAAATTCAGACAACGCAGAATAATTTACAAGCTGCTTACAGTTGAAAATGTCCATCACGGGAACCGAATCTAGATCCAATAAGTTGAATCTGTGATCACATGATTCCTAGGTGCACATAATACTTCAATTTGTATGAAAGCAGTAAGCATGTATATATCTAAAAGCTGTAAATATATATATACAGACATGATCACCAACCACGAAGCACCTCCATGGGGTATCAGAAATGTAAATAAAGCTGTAAAAGCTATCAACCGACACGGAGGAAACTCTAAGCGGGACAAAATGTAAAGAAAGTTGTACAAGGCAATCAACTGCCACAAAGTGAACTCCAGGTAGGACGAAACGTAAATAAAGCTGTAAAAGCGATCAACCACCACGTAAGTGAACTCCAGTGGGACGAAATATATATATATATATATATATATATATATATATATATATATATATATAAGCGATAAATGCATCGGATGTAAAATCCAAGCTCATCGAGCGAGAGTTCGACAACAAATATATATATATATATATATATATATATATATATATATATATAGCGAATAAACGCATAGGATGTAAAATCCGGGCTCATCGAGCAGTAGTCGAACAGTTCATATATATATATATATATATATATATATATATATATATATATATATATATATATATATAAAAAAGCGAGTAAACGCTCCTGGATGTAAAATCGGGCTCATCGAGCGAGTCCAACACACGCTTAATATATATAAGTATATATATATATTAAAGCAATAAACGCTCCAGACCAAAGTCTAGGCTCAATCGAGGCATAACTCGATAATGTTAGTCAATATATATATATATATATATATATATATATATATATATACAGACTGAAATGAAACCACGGACCGAAGTTCGGGCAAAAGCAAGCAACACGACTCTCAACGTGAAGAAGGGTGTGTGCAGAGATGAAGAAAAAAGCTTTAAAGTGTGTGAGAAGGCTTACAATTTACTGCCAAAGAAGACTTCTATATCTTTAAAGTGGGTAACCACTAGCTTTTGTAGGTACAAAAGAAGCTATATATGAGCTCACAGGTTTTTAAAATGAAAAAATACACTGCATGGGGTGAGTGCAGAGAAAATTGGGCAGGGCTTCCTCGCCGTTTTCTCTCGTAAAATGGCCACCCTAAGCCCTCTATTTATAGAGAGTGGAGCCGCAGGTGTACCTGCGGCTGAGCCGCAGGTGTACCAGAGGCAACCCGGGTGGGCTCAGGTTTCTTGGGTCGAGTCATCTCGTAGTACGTGCACTCGGCCACTGTAATGTCCGCTCAAACTTTCAGAAGTGCGATTCGGGCATCCGATTGAGGTATACAGGACCTATTTGGGACCGACATTGTCGAGAGTTGTACAATGGCATAAGATTAGAGTTTGTACGAAGTCATTGAAGATGGGATGATGCCCTCTGGTCTTCAAGCTTCAAATTCCATCTGTTACCCCGCACAATAGTCACTCGGGATTGGTTTGATTCTTATGGGACATCGTTGTGTAGAGATGTTTATGATATGTTGAGACGACGTTGCGTGGCATTGCGTTGGCGAGATGACGATGTTTCCCCTCACCGGTGTTATCATCGGATTGGGCTGATAAAGCAGACGTTGCTCAGGCTTCGCTGAGATTGGACTGCTGGAATTGTTGAAGGTCCTCATTGTGATCTTTGAGGTGTGCCTGTCCTCCCAGTATTTTCTCCGAACTGGTACAGAGTATCTCTTTGTGAGCACCGAGATTGAAGCTGGTTGCATGTGAAACAAACATTTCCGGGGTTATCACCAAAACTGCATTCCTTGGGGTTATCACCAAGGTTGGTGGCTATTCCAATGGTTGGGACTGAGAGTGGATACCTCGGGGTTATCTCCGAGATTAATCGGTCTTCTCCGGTGTGTGTTCCGGTATTGGATCTGCATGCCTCGGGGTTATCTCCGAGGTTGGAATTGTTACTCCCAGTGTATGTTCTAGGGTTGATGCTGAACTTCTGGCAGTATCCGGAATGGATATAGATTGTCTTTTAGGGTTCCCTCTTAAAAGACGAATCTATCCTCCTGCAATGTTAGTGACAATAGTACAGAAAATTTTGAGTGTCTATAGATGCCCCTCTTTATCACACTTAGGCATAGCGATGCATGGGTAGGATAAAGAATCCTAGACACTTGAAACGCAACAAGACAAACATGGTACTATATGTAGCAACATGATGCAAATGTATGATGCATGTGTACGGGGTTGTAGCCCAACATGCTGCTGGATCCCTGTTGCTTCAACTGGGGATTGGCAATGATGACCAGATTTGATGTGTAATCCGAATCTGTTAGGATGTTGACTTTGGGGTTATCACCAAATTCCTGTGTCTTTGGTAGTGACTTGATTCGGAAGATGTACCTCTTATGTCTAAGAGATCTGTGGGGATAAAGCTTGATCTGTTTGAGTATGTGTATAACATATTCCATCATATATCCTCTTTGATAACATTGACCTCCCCTGGTTGATATCGCCAGGACATGTCAAGATTCTGTTGGATTTACTGCCAACATCAAATGTTGTTAGGGATGCCTAACCTTCGTTGACGTGTACTTCACCGACATGTGAATCAACTGCTGAAAAAATCATGTGGAATATACTGTCAAGGTTGCTTGACCTTCGCTGACGTGTGAATCACCGGAGCATTGCGTTGTGACCCCCGCTAGGGAATATGAGTAATCAAGTATGAAATCCTCGAATAGCTCTATAGCTCTAATAGGTTTAATCGCTATCGGCTGAGATAACGTCAAGGTTGCTTGACCTTCGTTGATATGTGTGTCAACGGCTTGAATGCGTGTTTTAACCCCCTACCGGGGCTTCACATTGTAACCCCCGTTGGGGATCTACGGTGTAACCCCCGTCGGGGTTCTACGTTGTAACCCCCATCAGGGACTCACGTTGTAACCCCCGTCGGGGACTCACGTTGTAACCCCCGTCGGGGATTCACGTTGATCTTTATTGTAATGACCCAGAGTTGGCGGCATCGGACCTGTACAAGGTATTTCCAGATGTGATTTGTAGCAAATGAGATCATTGGCAGGGTATACCTCGTGTTCGGATGACTACCAATGAGCGATGTACAGACTCAAAGTTTCATCTGAGAAGACTAGGATTGCATGCTGTTTTGCTCAATCGCGTGGCGTTTTTATTCCCGATTTGACCTTTCTAGTCTGTGAGAACTCCTTTACAACTCAAACTGGACCGAGCTGGAGGGGTGGGGCCCACATAGGGGTGCCACAGGTGCACCTGCTTCAGCCGTAGATGTGTCTGCGGCCAACCGTGGATGATAAAATCTAGCAGGTTGGTTTCACAAGTCATTTTTAACTTGTTGGGCGAAGAGAAATCCATGAGCCTCCTTCAGATCTGCTGAGTTCGGGCAATTTTCTGCAAATTCTGTCACCGTACAAGTGTTCTACACTATCCTGGTAACGTATGTATGTATTTTTCCCAGTTTTTATCCATTGGATTTTGAGTTATCACATGTAATGCATCTAAACACATAGCAGTGATTATGTATGCACAAATGACTTGATAACAAATATTCAACATAGTAAATGTTAGTATTTAACCATGCTGAACATAATGATGTGAAAAAATTTGACTTTTGAGATAGTCAAATTGGCACCTTTTTCTGCTATTTTTTGTCCTATTTGAGGTCCAATGAGCAAAAGGTAGAAAGGCAAAGTACTCCTGATATTGAGGTTAACCTTATGCATGAATGATTTTGATTTTTAATGCATATATTATGTATATGACTTTGGGGCAGGTGTGCTACTGAATGGCCACCTAGTCATGCCTATGTGCATGTGGATAGTCTTATTTTCAAAGGGGACTATGGCAAAAAAAATTCAAAATATAGGCATTGGGTAGTCATGCATTTTAACTCTATTGTATGTTAATTTAATGCATGCATGCATATAGTCATAAAATGCATTCTAGAAAGCTCCAAGGAAGGAAATACCACACCCTTTCTGAGGTGATTTGGAGACTTGTTGTCCAGATATTATTGATCCAGATCAGCCGAGCAGTTCCCATAGGACCACATTCTGTCGGAAAGCCTCGACCTCGATTACGCCGAGGCGGCCTCGTCGATTAGTGGAGGTAGTGATTCGTCGATCCGGGCATACGTGCGGATCTTGGGGGCGTGGATGAGGATATTTCGATTGAGGATCCCGCTCCTGCTGCACATGTTCCTCGTAGAGAGTTACCTTGTATTCAGGTGGAAAACCCAGAGCTACTGGGTGATTTGAGCAGACATCCATCGATGTATTTGCATACTAACGAGGTATGGCGTTAGACTTTGATCTTCCTTCTTTCCTATTGATGAGGAGGAAAGGGTTTTGATGTTGATCTGCATTTCATGCAGGTTCCCGGCTTTACACAGCCTTGAGGAAATTGGTTTAGTATACACTCCATGTATCATGCTCTTCATCCTGATTACAGAGCTGTAGTGCATGATTGGGGATTCGGAGCATTCTTTTCCATCCTTCCCTGTCGTTGTCCCTGGGGTTACCTCAGGACATTGTCTGAGCGATGGTTACATCAGACTCAGTCATTCCATCCGCTGGATTGTGAGGTGATGATGACACCGATGGATTGGCGATTTATCATAGGTATGGAGTTTGGAGGGGAGCCAGTGCCTTGCATGGCGAATATTACCCCTACTGCCGTCAGATCCTTACTAGGAGTTTCGACGGAGGCGCTCAAAGGTAGGACTGTCTGTTCAGGTCCTTAGAGCGTAGATGCTATGAGCGGGATTTTGAGTGAGCCCATGCTTGATGATGTCAGAATCAGGGATCGCATTCTGTGGCGATTGTTCCTGATGATCATTAGAGGCTGCTTCATAGCAGATAACTCTTCTACGGTGTCTTTCTCTTTGATCAGAGCCACGCGTCATGTGGACCGTATTGGAGAGTATGATTGGGGTTCCTACACCTTTGCCTATTTCCTCCGGGGCATGCGTATGCACTCACAGGGTTTGATTGAGGCTTGGCTACGATTTTACCCATTTCTGCTGGTGAGTATTTCTCTTATCATTTCCCATTTATAGGTTAAGAGTGTTTACTGATAGCAGATATTTTGCCATTGTGTTGGTAGTTTTGGGCCTATGAGAGGCTCCCATGCTTGCGTCCTATGAGTGTGTTAGGTTTAGATACCTATCCACGAGGACGACGATGGTATCATTCCATTTTACCGGAGGTCCCTGTAGCTGAGGGCTTCACTCACTGCCGTATCCAGCTGGAGTTGCTGACAGCTGACACCATCACATAGATTCCCTATTCAGGGGAGCACTTGACCATCGGTTTTGAGGATGGATACTCGACTGGAGTCGAGTGCGTGATTTCCACCAGGAGAGTTCCTCTCTTCACAGATGGAGGCTGGGAGCTCTATTTAGGAGAGCGTGCTATTAGGAGCACTCGTATTAAGTTCTTCTTCCCGTACTACTTCATAGTACCCTTCATTCATAGCCTTTGCTATAAATCATTCCTCGTTTAACAGCTCATCTGTTACTACGAGTCAATATGATCACGTGGTGATCTTTTTGTCCTTCTCTCTATGATTATAGTCTTAGGTACTCCTACCTAAGGTTTATAACCTATCAGCTCTGATACCAACTTGTGACGCCCCGAAATCCGGTCTATCTTCACACCCGGATTCTGTACATCACGAGTACATCATTCATCCAACATACATCATTATATAATGCAATATAACAACATACACTCTCAAATCCCAGGTTCTGGAACCTTATGACCTCTTTTATTACAAATAATGATAAATACATTATTCATTTCTTCTTACAAGAGTGACTTTTATCCGCCACCAAGGATACATAAACAGTTCATTAAACTAGTCTATAATTAAATTCAATCTTTTTACATTATAAGTTTTCACTTGATCTTCTCGCTCATTCACCTTCTGAATGGTACTACATCTTGATACCGTCAGCTTGATCTTTACGGGATCCTTAAGTTCTTCTAACCTTGTTCGCTGAAAATTGTTTTTCATTTAAAGCAAGTGTGAGCATTCAATTGCCCAACAAGTCATAACAGTTGAACAAACAACTTCAGAATTAAAACATTTCTTTAGAACTTCTATAACCGAACAAAGGTTATAAAGCAGCTTGAATAATAGGAATTGTCTCAATTCCTATCATCTTAAAACATCAATTGTTTTCTCTTTGAAATACTTTCATCCCTCTACCTTTTTCATACACATCATGTCTGGCTAGAATCATTAGCACATACTTAACAATAAGGATTCATGTATAAACAGAACATACTTGTATTGAACAGCTCAATCACAAAACAATTCATATCATAGAAACACCGAAGTGTTCAAATTGTGGCTCAAAGCCTCATACATTCTAACACCTTGTACATACATCGCACATACGCACATAGACAAGACTTCTCAAGTACAAAATCTGAGAAGTTTAAGAAACAAACATTCATGCAATATGAATGAAGTTAGGAAACTTGCCTTATGCCCAGCTACAGCTTACATTGACATGCTCATTTCAATTCTTATATCACACATATATGGAGAAAACATAAACACCAATTAGTCATATATTGAACTTACATCATTGGTTTACTTAACTTTACTTCTTAGGGTTCGCGTTCTTGCAATATAAGTATACGCGACTAACTTCCTTTACCAGTTTACATTTTTATGATATACGGAGATGTCTTACTCATACGTTCATCATCTTGGATGATTTATATTCTTATCTTCTTCTTATAACTTCTCTAGGACTCAGCACACATCGCGTCTCTACTAGTAGTCCATATGGTACTCTGAGTGGTTTCCCACAAACAACCAACAAACAAGTTCCTGTCTCATCTACACTGCCATCACAGTGAGTTAGATCGGTTGCCAGTTTTGTATATACCTTCGCTCTCTGAAGGAATTGTTTAGCCCAGCTCCCATATATGTCAACCATTAAAGGTTACGATTGTACCACATCCTAACTTCTCTTAACTTATACGAACTATTATAATGTTCGATTAAGTCAATTTTTTATTCCTTACGGCTTTTTAATAACTAAATGTCATCCCTCCGGATTCATTCTTTATCGAATCACATTCGACTTTCATTAATCTTATTACCGTTCATTACGGCTTTCTAAATAATTCATATACTATTTAATACTTTTGTTATCCATTATATGAACCCCATGTTCATTACTCGTTCTTAGTGTCAAAGCCATACCGATCATTGTATGCTAAGACCAAGCGTCCATCGCAACGACGTTGCGTTCACAGTGTCTATACGCTTCACACTTATCTCTCATTATCATGATATAACATTGAAATGTTATTCATTACCCTCGTCACTCAACGTCTAAGGAATCACAACCATAGCAATCTCTCACGTTCGTTTATTGCGACTACGGTCCCCGGATATCGGTTACGTAATCCTATGATTAAATTCTATGTTATTTAATCTCGTTTAATCTATATGTTCAACCTTTAATAAAGGTTTACATCACTTGATTAAGTGTTACATTAGTTGAATATTATATTCTTTATCGTCCCTTACATTTCCCCAAGAGTTGGCGGTTTCAAAGCTCCTCTCTGGATTTTTTTCTCAACACCGGTGACTGTTCCACTCTCTCTTTTTATTCCTCATGGCATGAGCTTGAAGTACCTCTGGCTCCCTCGGTGCAGCCGCTGCGGCTTTCACCTTATAAAGGCATGGTTGGCGCCGCGGCGCCAAGCCCTAATTCTTGAAAAATTCTTCTAAGTCTTTGATCATTCTGAGACGCTTACTTCTCACTTCCATAACTTATTTGTTATAACTCGGAATGAGGTCGTTCGAAAGCCATTCTCTTCCTTATCTTACATACTTCAATACCCCTCAAACAGAACTTTGTTCTGAATCCATTAACGTGCCATTCGATTGGCTTAATATTCACCCTTCGTTCATTTTTTACGCTTTTAACGCTCTTCATTCGTTCGTCCGTAATTCGGTCATCTGAACTCGGAACTCGCTCGTTCTTGAGTCCATGACTCACATTTTCTACGTTTTCTTACTTTCCTATGAAACCCTACCCAATCAGGTTCATTTACTAACTTTCTAATTCTCGTTCGTCTTTTATGAAAATTTCACTATAACCTCGTTATAGCTAAGTTTTAATCCGTTCTTCATGAACGTTTCTACCGATCCTAACCAAGCAAGAAGCAACTAACTTATACACGATGGTTTTAAACTTGTCCATCAACAACAATTAAACTATGATGGTTTTAAATTTGTCCATCAACAACGTTCTTCGTGTTCTTCGCGTGTTCTTCGTGTTCTTCGTTCGTTCTTCATTTTAATCGATATTTTGGATTACGATTCCACTTTTTATTGGAATTTGATGTTATAGAACATTATTCCTTACTTAATTCACCTACTCATTCATAATATTTATTCGTATCGCTCCAAATCCTCACGAATCTTATACTTCCTTAAGAAATTTACAAACTAAACTTCTTATTCTTATTTCTTTATTTTCTCATGATTTCAACCATATGAAATCATTACTAACATCTTTTACTCCTTATTCTCATTAAGTTATGTTTTAAACATATTAAACTTAAAGAAAATATTAGAAGAAACTAGGGTTCGGATTACCGTTCTTCTTTATTTCTCTTCCATTATACAAAGCAGGCGATTTGCGAGCTTTTCTATTTCTCGATCACTTTTGATCCGAGCATTCATGCTCATGTCCTTGCTTCTCCCTCCCATCCGAGCTCTCTCTCTCTCTCTCTCTCTCTCTCTCTCTAAAGTTCTAGGATTTTCAAAATCCTAGAAAATAAAAATTTAGCTTTCTATTTATAGATTTTCAAAGCTAGGGCATTTTAGTCATTTTGCCCCCCTTAGCCTCCTTACTATTCCCACCTCCTCCAAGACTTAGCCACCAAGTTTACTTGGTGGCCAAGTGGCCGCCCCTCTTGCCCCATGGGTGACCCCATGGGTTGCCCCATTGGTTATTACCCAACCGTTTACCCATCGGTTCGATCCGCGATTTCTTTTCTTGGTTTGGGCCTTAACCATAATGCTTCTTGGGCCTAACTTGGGCTTAACTTACCAAAGCGTTGGGCTTGACATAATCCAAGTCCAATTAGATTCTACAAAGTCCATGAACTCAAAGTCCATTAAGACTAATCGTATTCTACGCATTCTATTCTCGTATTCTCGTAATCTCTTCGTATATTGTTCGTACGATATTTGTATTATATGTCGTAATAATCTTCGTACTATCCTCGTATAATACTTCATATCATACTCATATCTCTCACGCATAATAACCCTAATTATTATACGTGATCATAAAATTCTCGGAACTCACTTTTCCTAACCCTTAGGTTTTGAGTCCGTAGGCGAAAACTTTGTTTTTGCCATAACTGAAATATTATTGAATATTCCATCATGTCTCAGAATTAAACGTAATCTATCACTTCTCGGAATTTCAAAATAAATCTCCGAGCAGAAACGGATGAATAGTGCCTATTTCGTCTTTTTCCCCAAAAATATTTTGTTCCCGAAAAACTTTCGTTTTCATCTTGAAAATTCTTATTCACTCAATCTAGCTCGTAGCCAGAATACTCTCGATTTATAATCATCCTAGGTTATAGAACGATTAATAATTATATAGTACATAATAATATTAATAAAAATTCCTTTTATTAATAACTAATTCTTTAAACTTAAATTCTGGACAACCCGAATTTCCGGGTCGTCACACTCTTCCCCACTTATAAAAATTCCGTCCTCGAATTTCATAAAACCACCCCTTACCCGGTCATCACATTCACCCTTCTTCTTCACGAAATTTAGTCCTCGAAATTTTAGCCTACCTTTCTTCTCAACTTCTCTTCAATGGAGTTCTTATCTTTCCCTCATTCCTAACCCGCATAACCTATCAAGAATCATGAAGCAGAAGGAATAACGAGGAATATAAAATTTCCTCTTAAAACTTTTCATACATTTGCTGAGGGTTTAAATCGACCATGAACTCTTACTAGGTTAAACAGCATTTCGCTGTAAGCCCTTCTTTAACGGTCAGTTTACAATCACAAAGAAAGTAACTACCTCTTCCATGTTCTCCTCAGACTAAATCATTAGATTTCGCACCAAAATAATTTGGTTTGGCACAAGTTCTCGAAGAAAGTTCGATGACATACCATTTGTCTAGCCGAATCAAGTAGCTTAGACCATACCAATAAATTGGATTTCAACGTGAAACATTCATCTAGTCAACTCAATTGACATCGACTATTTCTTTAAATTCTTTTCGCAATACATCAAAACGTTTTATGACGTCAAGATACCGTACTTTTCACAGTACGTTGAGGACTTCGTCAGTTCGTGACTTCGTCATTATACATCATACCATAGCAGGTTGTTGATCCTAAGATCAAATCCAACACCAGGTTTAATTGCATTAATAACTCCATCCTTTTACCATCTTTGCATCGAATGCACAGATGATATAAAATTCATTTTGAATATTTTAAATCAATTTCTGTCTAGCCGAAGCAATTAGCATAGACATACCAAGAATAGCTCTTTTAAAAATTCTATTGATTCCAAAAGTTAAACCAATTCTTTCCTTTTCAAAGTACATATCAGCACGAGTTCAATAAAGTTCGAAATCTAGCATAGCTAGATGACTTGGAATATCCTATTTCTTCATCTTCCTTCATTATCTTATTGCGACAATACTTAATCTTCTCTAGCACCTTAAATACTAAGCCTACTGAAAATAACTCATTTTCAGTCTAAACATTCCTATACCTTAGTACAGTCCATCAACTTACCACACATATGAGTTTAAGAACATCCAAACAGACCATAGGCGTCCATTCGCTGAGACGTTCGAAAACATACCATATTATTATGAGTCACGAACTTACCATAAGTATGAGTTTCAAGAACTCGCACCTACCTTATCGTTCTCTACCTATCAAGTATATACATGAGAAAAGATTCACCTTCTCGCCATATACATCTTGATAGTGCGACCAATTCCAATGATTATCACTGTAATAAGCTAAGCGGTTGTTACACCAAGCACAAACCTCCGCCCAAACAAAGGTTCATACAACTCAAATATCACACGAGTCCTCAATTGAAATTTTACAACTTCTAAATCTCTCTCTACTTAATATGAATTTTCTTTAATTCATATACTATCCTTCATAACTCATTCTAAGTTCTTCTTCCGTATTTACTTCATAGTACCTTTCATTCATAGCCTTTGCTATAAATCATTCCTCCTTTAATGTACTCATCTCACATTACTAAGTCAATATGATCACGTGGTGATCTTTTTGTCCTTCTCTCTACGATTACAGTCTTAGGTACTCCTACCTAAGGTTTATAACCTATCAGCTCTGATACCAACTTGTGACGCCCCGAAATCCGGTCTATCTTCACACCCGGATTCCGTACATCACGAGTACATCATTCATCTAACATACATCATTATATAATGCAATATAACAACATACACTCTCAAATCCCAGGTTCTGGAACCTTATGACCTCTTTTATTACAAATAATGATAAATACATTATTCATTTCTTCTTACAAGAGTGACTTTTATCCGCCACCAAGGATACATAACAGTTCATTAAACTAGTCTATAATTAAATTCTATCTTTTTACATTACAAGTCTTCACTTGATCTTCTCGCTCATTCACCTTCTGAATGGTACTGCATCTGGATACCGTCAACTTGATCTTTACGGGATCCTTAAGTTCTTCTAACCTTGTTCGCTGAAAATTGTTTTTCATTTAAAGCAAGTATGAGCATTCAATTGCCCAGCAAGTCATAACAGTCGAACAAACAACTTCAGAATTAAAACATTTCTTTAGAACTTCTATAACCAAACAAAGGTTATGAAGCAGCTTGAATAATAGGAATAGTCTCGATTCCTATCATCTTAAAATATCAATCGTTTTCTCTTTGAAAAAATTTAGCTTTCTATTTATAGATTTTCAAAGCTAGGGCATTTTAGTCATTTTGTCCCCCTTAGCCTCCTTACTATTCCCACCTCCTCCAAGACTTAGCCACCAATGTTTACTTGGTGGCCAAGTGGCCGCCCCTCTTGCCCCATGGGTCACCCCATGGGTTGCCCCATTGGTTATTACCCAACCGTTTACCCATCGGTTCGATCCGCGGTTTCTTTTCTTGGTTTGGGCCTTAACCATAATGCTTCTTGGGCCTAACTTGGGCTTAACTTCCCAAAGCGTTGGGCTTGACATAATCCAAGTCCAATTAGATTCTACAAAGTCCATGAACTCAAAGTCCATTAAGGCTAATCGTATTCTACGCATTCTATTCTCGTATTCTCGTAATCTCTTCGTATATTGTTCGTACGATATTCGTATTATATTTCGTAATAATCTTCGTACTATCCTCGTATAATACTTCATATTATACTCATATCTCTCACGCATAATAACCCTAATTATTTTACGTGATCATAAAATTCTCGGAACTAACTTTTCCTAACCCTTAGGTTTTGAGTCCGTAGGTGAAAACTTTGTTTTTACCATAACTGAAATGTTATTGAATATTCCATCACGTCTCAGAATTAAACGTAATCTATCTCTTCTCGGAATTTCAAAAAAATCTCCGAGTAGAAACGGATGAATAGTGCCTATTTCGCTTTAACCCGAATTTCCGGGTCGTCACAAGCACCACAGGGGAGATTCGCATGCCAATCTTGCCTCCTGTCAGGCGTCATTCGCATGTATTGCAGTCACCCGTCACCGATATCCCATTGTTGGGGATTGAAGGTTTTGCATTATCAGAGGGTCCTTGCACTCAGAAGACGTTCCAGCATAGGTGGTTCCCTCGTACTATCGGAGCCCAGTCCTGCGCCACACAATTATGGGGGATATGGTTCCAGGATCCGTGATGATGATGGATTGGATAGCTTGTGTCCGAGATCCGACTCATATGACACAGATTGATAGTTTGACCCGACATTTGGACCAGGCACATATATTTATCCAGCATTTGGGCAAAGATCCGGCAGAGGCAGCTTCATTTGATCCTTCCAGCTCAGGCGCTGGCCCCTCAGATGACCCATTCGGTTTTGCTGGTGTAGATCCTCCTCTATATAGGCCTGACATCCCTATTGATAGAGATCTAGTGACTCAGGAGGAGTTACATCAGGTGGACAGGATTGATGACGTAGATATTGACACCATTGTCTTCTTCTGATGTGTATTCTCGTTATATCTTTTGATAGGCCTCTGTTAGATATTGGGTGGATGTACCCCATTCTCACTATATCTTTCTATAGGCCTCTGTTAGTAGTAGTAGTAGGCGTCACATGCCCCATTCCTGTGTTTGTAGATGTCTGAGAGATGATGTATTAGATGATGATATACGTAGGAATGTATGCACAGTTTTTCATTCCCTATATCATATTGCCATCTATTATCTGCTATGCATGTATCATGTTATGCATATGTATGTATGTCTAGAGATATTATTGGCATTGACCCTGGATGGTCTTATGACACGGCCCATTGGATGTCTTCTTGACGATTAGCCGTATATATCATACCCCACCATCATTGGTGGCATTGGGTATGCGATCGTGGTATGATAGCATGTTACCACTAGATAGGGTGACTATAGATCATTTGTTACAGCATACCATAACCTTATTGATGTTTGAGTTCCATGGGGTTTGTGGACGGGATCTTTAGAGCATTGGGTATCGGATAGGCGGGTTTTCGATTCGGGACCCATGAGTTGACTCTACTTTTTGGAGGGTATGCACGATTGATGATCTTGCCATTAGAGCGGACCTTGCGTGCATATGGCTTTGGGAGACATGAGTAGAGCGGTTCATGACTCTCATTGGATTGCGGTAGCGAGTGGTGCGAGATGATGGTGACGTCGGCCACGTGATATCCCAACGTTTTTTGTATGAAAGATTTGGCTCGAGGATAGCTATTCACGACATTAAAGGGATTTCACCTCACCGGGAGGATCATTGGCGTTTGGCGGGGTTGATGTCTTCTTTGTTATCGTCTTCTTCGTCATATGTCTATATGCCACGATATACATGGATGAGATAGACATTGGTGTCATCATGGCGGTGAGAGCTCTCGGGGAGGTCGCACCATTATACCTATGATTATAGCGAGAGACCTGCGATCGACATCCTCTTCTTTGCACTTATCCGACGGGGAGTGTTCACGGGTAGCTTCGGTTATGCTATATGTGTGGTTTATGTCACACTTGAGACCGATTAGCACTCTTAGGCGGCATGGGTATTGGTTCACCCATGATGTAGCCATGTCGTACTCCTTTTCGACCATCGAGTGTATAGATGCTCTGTCTTGGTCCACATTTTTGCGGATATCGAGATCCATTCAACATATTGCCGTGTTAGGGCTTAGCTCACCATACTGACTTCATTACTCATACTCGGGCATGGACTACCTCCCTCCAGGTGGTTTGAGGCGTGACTACTTATCACCCACTGGCCGTGATGTCACGGTTTGACCGGTTTTAGGATTTTCATCCTTTCGAGGGGATAGGTCGACGTTGACTTCTCGATATCTTTTCGGCGAGAGGGCCAGATCCGTGTGTATGCTTGTTGGGATCGATGAGAGATAGCTAATTTTTTGTCGATCATCCAGGTTGTTACTGCGAGTATTCCGCATGGATGGAGACAGAGAGATTTTATCGGTTGCGGCATGATCTGATGATCTGGGATAGCGAGTCGGATGATGTAGAGCCCATGGAGGACATCGATTCCTACATCGAGGAGGCCATTTGCTTTGGGTTGCCGATTTTCCTCCGGATTCTCCCGATGCCGATCTTGTTGTGATTGACACTTTTCGACACGATTACCTTGAGCGAGTCTTCATCGATGACCTTTGAGAGAGATCATTCTCGATCCTTGATGTTGGCTTCCTTTGATGGGAGAGACGCACTCTATTAGAGAGAGAGCGAGGCATTAGCTTCGCGAGATATACGCGTTGTTGTTGGCGGGATGAGGCTAGATCGACCCGAGATCACGATGATAGTTGAGCGGGATAGTGCTATATCTCTGCCGGGATGTAGCCATCACAGATAATCTTTGTAGTGAGGTCCCTTACCCTTGGCGTGATCGCGAGAGATGGCGCTTATATTGATGATGATATATGTCACCATGCGGATGGGCTGCGGATCTGTTGGGTCGTGTGGATATTCTCGTCTGAGAGACCACGACTTTGCCTCCTTCTTACGAGAGGGGCGCCATGTTGGGCTTGTTAGCTCGCATATACCACGACTTGTAGATGAGCTTGTATTTTCACACACAGACTAAACTTAGCCATTTTGTCATGTATACGATTTACATTGTATATATCAAACAACATTATATATATAGCGAGGAAATATTTTTTGGATCACTTCCCTTTTAGATATGCTTTGCTACTTGCTTGATATTTTACTTTGCTTGAGGCTTGTGATCTTGATGTATTACGAATTCCTCTGGGTGGATGGACATTGAGTTGTCTCTGGATAGTTAGAATGGATCATCGATCTGTATGTATCCCTACCATCTTTGGTGTCTTGGGACTAGTTTTATGTGAAAAATGTGGAGAGAGTGTGGCTTTCCTCTTTGAGATTGACCGCACCACGGATGGTCGCCATACTTCTATTTAGGAGAAGCCTAGTTAATTCCATCTCTTATGGATTGGTGTTGCTCTTGAGGTATGACCATGACTTAGATGGTCATGAATCTCTATTTGGGAGGAGTTCGGGTAATTCCATCCCTTTGATGCAAAAGCCGAATGAAATGTAGTGGATTGAAGGATGATCCCAGTACCAGTTGACAAGGGTTTGTGTTTTGGTAGGGGGTGAGACCGGACCATGAATGGATGCATACGTACTCCTATTGAAGAGGAGATCAGGTCTGCGTAGTTCAAACCTGGTGTAAGAGGTTCAACGTTGTATATGGCTGAAATGGTGTAGGAATGTTTTGTTGTTGTTTTTTTTTTTTTGTAAGAAAAGGGTGGAAATGTTTTTGTTGTTTTTTTTTTATTGCGGTAGGGCCATATAAAATGGTTGCCTCGTACTCTATTGAAGAGGAGATCGGTCGGCGTAGTTAAGCCCCTCGGGCGAGTGGAAAAGTATGATCCCGTGTGCGCGGTCGAGTGCGGGGAGGAGAAAGTTTAATCTGGGGTTGAGGATAAAGCTGTAGGTAGGAGAAGTTTGATCCCGTGTATGGGTAGCCAAACTATAAGCGCAAGAGGTTCAATCCAGTAGTGGGATGACTAAAGTCGTAGGAGCAGCGAGAGAGCCAGTGGCTTGGCTTGAAAAAGTATGTTTCCACGAGGGGGCAAAGTGTGAAAGAGTTGTATGTGGTAAAGGGTTAAAGAACCGGAATGGTGGTGATCGATGATCCAACACGGGGTGTTTGCTTGATGGCAACTTGAGGACATAGTACCATTTTTTTCACGGTGTCCAAAGTTGATGAGTTGTGAAAATTCATCGCCATCCATTTCTTGCAATCTGAGGCGCCTCCTGTCGATACTTCCTTGACAACAAAACGGGCCTTCCCGGTTAGGAGCGAATTTTCCCTTAGATTGATCTTGGTTGTCGAGGATCTTCTTCAAAACCAAGTCGTGTTGTTTAAAGCTATAGTAGCCGGACTTTTTTATTGTAGGATCTGGCGATCCTTTGTTGATATAATGACCATGGAAGATAGCCGCGGTTACGCCTTTAAATCTATTAGAGACAATTGGTGATACATCTTGTACCCATTGGTCTTCCTCCATGGCGTCTATCGAATACTTTGAGGGATTCCATTTCAACTTCTATGGGGAACACTTGCTTCCATCCCATAGGTTAATCGTGGGGGGTTGCCCGGTGGAAGTGCGCATTGAGGTTACGTAGGCTAACGAGTAAGAAGGCGATAGGTCGGGCCATTCTTTGTGGTTGGCGGACATCTTTTGCATAATCTTCTTGATGTTTTTTGTTAGCCGCTTCAACACACCACCATTCATCTTGAGACGATAGATGGCCGAGTTAAGATGTTTGATGTGGAATTTCTTGCATAATTCCTCCATCATTTTGTTGTTGAGGTTCTTAGCATTGTTTGACACAATCACCTCTGGTTGTCCATATCGACAAACGACATTGTTTCTGATGAAAGCAATGATGACTTCTTTAGTAACCACAGGGAAGGAGGCGCCTTCTACCCATTTGGTGAAGTAGTCGATCATGGTGAAGATAAATCGATGTCCATTCTTGGCTTTAGGCTCGATGGGCGATGATAACGTCCATTCCCCACATTGAGAAGGGCGAGGTGAACTCGTGTTGTGGAGTTCCCATGGAGGAGGTGTATAGCATTCCCATGAATCTGGCACTGATAGCATCTCCTGACGTGGTCATTGCAATCAGCTTTGAGAGATAGCCAATAATGTCCCATCCTGAGGACTTTCTTGACAAGGAGGGGGCCACTCATGTGGGGGCCACAGACTCCACCATGGATTTCATCCATAAGCCTTTGGGCTTGATCTTTGTCTAAACATCTGAGGAGACCTAGTCCTGCATCTCTTTTGTAGAGCGCATCTCCACTCAGGTAGAATTTTATAGCAAGTCGATGGATCCGCCTTTTCTCAGTCGGGCTCGCTTCAGCGGGTGTAGATCCATCTCGTAGATATTCCTTGATATGCTGATACCAAGGATGTTGGATGGGAGGTAGCTCATCGATACTTCTCAACGTAATTCCCATAAAAATTGGGGCCTTGTGCGAGGGAATTGTGGCGCTTGGCAAGTGTTCCTTATCGATATCTGCGAATCGAGGAGGCCAAAGTTGCTAATGCGTCCATAAAGTCATTCCTATTACGAGGAATGTGTATAAAGGAGATTTCTTGAACTCCAAACCCATCTTAAAAACTTGCTGATGGTAAGGCGTGACAATGTAGTTCCTTGGTTTGATAGATTCGGTGGATTGTCGATTACCAACTCTACGAATCTCCAAAGGCGATTAACACTTTGATGCCCATTGAGCGGGCAAGTTTTAGCCCCATGAGACGACCTTTATACTCGGTTTGTATTGTTGGTGTGACAAAGCTAGCGCAATTTGGCGGCGCGATGGATATCTTTGCTCCCGTCTGAGATACTAGAAGCTGCTCCAGCTCGAAAACCTTCCAGATTAACGGCTCCATCAAAATACATCTTCCATGATTGGCGCGTATATCGTCTTGATGGTGTTCTTTGAACTATCATTACTCCTTCATCGAGGAAATATGTTTCCAAGGGTTTGAAATCCCCACGAAGGTCGGCGGCGATTGATCCATGATTCCTTGACCTTTGATGGACTTTTGAGTCACATATCGATGTCAAATTGTTGTAGGATCAAGCGCCATCAGACGGTAAAACAATTTAACATGGGTTTATTGAACACGTGCTTGAGAGGATCCACGGGGATATGAGATGGGTTGTGTGACCATGGAGGTAATGTTGTAACCTCATGGAAGCCCATGCTAAAACACACAACAAAGTCTTTTCGATCGAGTGTACTTGTGTTCCTTCTTCTTTGAACCTTTTCTTTGAGGTAATAGATAGCTTCGTTCTTGGCCTCTATCGTCTTTACTGTCCGACATGTCGACCCATGGCATTGTCACTTATGGACGGTACATGAATGAGGGGAACATCATCCACAGGTGGTACCAACACGGGAGAGCTGACTAGTTGTTTCTTGATTGTGAGGAAGGCATTTTGACACTCATCATTCCATTTCATGGAGGAGTTCTTCCTTAATAACTTGAAGATTGGCTCACGAGTTCTTTGTGAGTTGAGAGATAAACTTGCTAATGAAGTTGATTCTTCCCAAAAATCCCATATTTCCTTTTACATCGAGAGGAATGGGCATTTCCGTGATGGCTTGGATTTTGGCGGGATCCACTCAATCCCTTTGTGGTGACTAAAATCCTAGCAACTTGCACGATTTAACGCAAAAGCGCGTTTAAATTGGATTCAACTTCAAGTTGTACTTACGTGACTTGTTGAATAACTTTACGAGATGGTCATATGGTCATCCTCCTTCCGGACTTGACAATGATGTCATCCACGTAGATCTCGATCTCTTTGTGCATTAAGTCGTGGAAAAAGAGCCATCATAGCTTCGTTGATAGGTGGCTCCGGCATTGATGAGGCGAATGACAACCGTCTATAGCAAAAGTTCCCCAAGGCGTGATGAAAGCAGTTTTCTCACGATCTTCCTCAACAACCATGATCTGATGATACCCATGAAAGCAATCGACAAAGGAGTACATATCGTATTATTGCGGTATATTGTCGATAAGAATGTGGATAAATGGCACGGGAAAGCTATCTTTTAAGAAAGCTTTGTTCAAGTCCTGGTAATCCACGCAAACTCGCACCTTCCCTCTGAGTTTAGTCACGGGAACAATGTTGGATATCCACTCAGGATATGTGGACACCATGATGACGCCAACTTGAAATTATTTCACAATTTCCTCTTTTACCTTTAAACTCCACTCAGGTTTCAATTGCCTGAGCTTTTGTTTGACTGGCTTAAATTCCTCTTTAATGGGAAGGCGATGAAGGACAATGTCAGTCGACAAACCCACCATGTCTTCATGAGACCATGCAAACACATCCTGGAATTGGGTTAATAAGCGTAACCATATCATTCCTTTGGTTTGGGGTAAGGTGCGAACCAATCTGGATTAACTTAGGGCTTTCTAAGGTTAGAGATTGAAAGAAGTGGTTTGATCGAGGTTGGGTTTAGGTTTGTCTTTGACCCATTCTTGAATTTTTGGAGGCACCTCAATGTCATCATATATTTCCATCAAGGTTTGAATTCATCTCTACATCAAAGTCTGATCCTTGTGGAGAAGAGCCATATGTCGGCAAATACATGCACATCTAAATTGAGTCTGAAACAAAATATGCTTTCACTTAGTATATATGAAATGTGTTGATCATACACAATGTTAGCATATCTTGACAAAATAAAGCTTACTAATCTTGTACAAAAAAGTAAGCGGTTATTATATCTACGAGGCGAGAAAGAGTTTACGCTTTTTACCCTTGATGACCAATGCAAGGAGTGTTGTTCCAATTGGCGAGGAAAAAGTCGGGGTGGACCGCGATGATGATGGAGGATTGTCATCATCCTCCTCATCCCCCGAATGATGGCCATTATATCAGGCAATCATCGTGCAGGGTGTATCTGTTGGTATGTTCATCATGAGCGATGATCGTATGCACGACATCATTCGGATGACGTCTTGCTTGATTCTTCGTTCCTCTTCTTCCCTTGCGGGATTTGGAACAAAGACTTCTTTCTCCTTCACCGATGCACCGGCTTGGGAAATAACATAGCCATTACATTGGTGGCACCTTCTGAGGAGGTTGTGCGGACTCGAGTTTGAAGGCGAAGATAAGCGCCGCATGGTTGAAGTGAAGGAATCTGCTTGATGCTTATGAGGATTCCTATGACTAGAATTGGCGAAATAGCCTAGCCATTATTCGGTTTGCTTGGTTAATTGAATTGGGTACTTGATACCTGCAATCTTTACCCAGCCCTTGTCGCGGTTTATGACCCAATGACATCATTTCTTGAGTAGCCGACATTACCTCGGCAGAGATCTTGGGTTCAGGTAATGACATTCCAATAGCATGGTATTGGGTATTGCTTACTTCCAAGGCATGGAAGTTGACCAGTTCAACATCTGCATTGGCATTAATGAACGCCATGTCCCCGTGTTGAGGACACTCTGGTTCAGCGTTGACCGTGACCGTATTGTTGATAATGTATTTCAATTGTTGATGAAGAGTGGAGGGGCTTTGCCTGACCCGTATATATCCATGGTCGTCCCAAGAGCGGGTTGTATCCGAATCTATCTTGAGTACATGGAAAGATCTGCGAGAATGTATGAGGACCAATTTTGATTGGCGGTTCAATTACTCGATAGAATTCCGACGGGCTCCATCAAAAGCTTTGATGATAGTATGGCTACTCAAAAATTCGGTTGAGATTGATATTCATCTTCACCAAGGTAGCGTATGGACGGATATTTAGAGATGAACCTCCATCTATCAAGACTCCGGCTAGCATGTATCAGGAGGACAAGAGGCCAATGATGTCTGACGGCTTTGCGATGGCCGGGTCCCCTTGGGGGGTATGTCATCATCGATGAAGGATATCACATTGTTGTTGAAAATGTGATCAACCGGATGTTTGAAATTTTTTAGTATATCAATGATGTTGGTAGATGAAGCTTCTTCTAAAACCTTTACAAGACCTTAGGTGATTCTCTCGGAAGTTAGGACCAAGTCCAAAATTGATATTTGTTGTGGAGCTTCTTTTAAGCTTAAAACCACCTTGGCTTCGTTATGACCCATAGTGCGGAGGAATTTTTCAATCTTCTCCATGGGTATTTTCCCCTTTGATTTGATGGTAGACTTCATCACCCGTTGGGGAAGATAGATGGATTTTCCTTCGACAACATGTGAGTTGTATGTGAGGTGGATCCTTCACCTTCTCCATAATTCCACCGAACTTTGCCGCAAGCTAACAATAGGATATTGTGCTCTCTGCATGCGACAAGTTGATTGGCTCGGGAGCGACCACTTTCAAAGGATTGTTGCTTCCCTTGAGTTGAATTGTTGGCATTGTGAGTAATTTGTTAATCCCATCGGTTTTAGATGGGATATGGCTACTACCACACTCTTCCACTTAGTAGGACTGAATTCTCACTTTGAACGTAACACAGTATCGTCGTCTGCTAGGGGCAGGACACCACTGTCAATTAGATTTTGGATAAGGTGGCGGAGTGCCCAACATTCTTCGTCTTTGTGACCATGAGAGGGGGTGATATTGACATACTCCATCGAGTTGTACCATCTGAGCGGGGGTTGATTGGAGGTAGAAGGGCGCTGATCCTTCCTTCATTGATTAACATATGAAGGATTTCCTCCATAGGTTGGCCCAAATAGGTGAATTCCTTTTGTTGGCAAAATCCGAGCGGGCTTTGGCATTTGCTCTCTTTGTCACTTTGTCTTCCGACATTTCATTTTACGAAAGTGATGAGGAATATTCATGACAAGAGGTAGGAGGCTAGCATGCTCTGGTGATTAATTGATGTGTCACTTGATCTTTGATAAGTCACCATTTCTGCTTGATTGTTCGATTTGCTTGCATAAAGCTTTCATCTTTCGTTCCATTGTGAACTGGAACTTGGCATAATCCCATTTGTCAACACCATCTTTTGAGGTGTGCAGGAGGATTCACAGTTGAAATTGGAACTTCATCCATTGCTCTCTCGATTGATCATGTTGACCTCTTCTTCTTTGTGTTGAGGAAGAGGTTTGTCTTGAACGTGAGGCGATCGGTTTGGTGACCACGATCTCACCATTGTCTATCAGGTCTTGGATCTTGTGTTTCAAGGCCCAACAATCCTGAGTATCATGTCCAGGTGCCCGGCATGATAAGCACATTTCGGCGACATTGAAACCCCCGTCCATTAGGGTTTGGTGGTGGAAGAAGATCGTAATTTTCTTACGTGTTGTCGGAAGATTGAGAATGTTCTCGAGGTGTCCCCTAAGGGTGTAAACACTCGAGGGCGTTTGACTTCTCCACCTTTTGGTATTGGAGGTTTCGATTTGTGCTTTGAAGGGGTGTAGTTTCTCCTTTGAATAAGCATGTTTTGATTGCCTTTTTGACCCTGTAGTATCAGGGAAACATCTTCCTCTTTCTTTTTATGGACCCTCCGGGGGTTGTTTCCATAATTTCTGGATTGGATGTGATCGTGAATGACTTTGAGGCGCACTAGGTCTTGAATCTTTCCGGACTTCAATCCCATCTCAGCCATCTCCCCATGTTTGACCATTTCAGAAAATGGTTTGCCGATGCCGGCTAAAACTCTTTCATAGAAAGGAGCTTCTTGTATGTCTATGAAAGTCATGACCATCTCTGATTCTGTCATGGAAGGACTAACTTGGGCAGCCAGGCGTCTCCACCTTTGAGCATACTCTCTGAAAGACTCGTTAGACTATTTCTTGATCTTGGTAATTTGATACCGATCAAGAGCCATCTGAGATTGAAAGTTGTATTGAGTGAGGAAAGCATGTGCTAGCTCTTCCCAGCTATGGATCTTTGAGTTGTCTAATCTTGTGTACCACGAACGGGCTTCTCGGTTAGACTTTTTTGGAACAATTGCATTACGAGCTTTTAAGTCTCTGCATAAGATCCAAGTTCTCCAATAAACACCTTTAAATGTGTGTAAGGATCTCTAACCCATCATATTTTTCAAAGTCGGGAGTTTTAAACTTTTACGGATAATGAACACCGGGGAAAATGCAAAGATCGACATATGAAACACTCCGTGTGTTCCAATTCCTTTGATATACGAAGAAGGTCTCTTCCATTTGGAGGACTTTCTTTTTGATGTCACCGATGTCTGCGGATCTCCGATTGGGATGGGCAACATCATGAGTTTTGTTGGTCGTATCAATTGCGATTCGAGTATTATAATGACACAGGTTCCCCCTTGTGTGGAGGATTCGACATGTATGGGTATTTTTGGACCACATTGGTGGTGTAGTTCTTTGAGTAGAAACGACCAAATCTATAATTTGTTTGCTTAATCCATCAAATTCTTTGCGAAAAAGCTGGATTAAGTTTGATGCAGTCGGATGATGACATGATTATTTGTAGGCACTATGCCTTTTTGGACTTTGACCGGGTAGTAGGTCCGATTGGTTCCCTGCGAAAGACTTGCATAGTTTAGTCTTTAGGGAATGTGTATAATAACATGCTATGTGATGTGTCCATTTTAGGAATTTTATCCTGCAAAATGGATGTCAGCTGTTTGTAGCATGTTAATTAAAATATGTATGTATACACATTTCTTCATATTTCTCATTA
The DNA here is from genome assembly GCA_020205615.1 of Panax quinquefolius. Taxonomy (NCBI): domain Eukaryota; kingdom Viridiplantae; phylum Streptophyta; class Magnoliopsida; order Apiales; family Araliaceae; genus Panax; species Panax quinquefolius. Next base: position 106,697,932 of record CM035172.1, read on the forward strand.
CATGGAGATATATATGGAATGTAATTACAAGTAATTGTGTTTACAAGTAATTGAAATGAGAGCATGAAGAGACTTTCCTCCGTTTTGGGTTTATCAGAGGCTGACCTATCTTAGGTTACTCTCGCGGCTTTTTGGCATGAAGGTTCCCAAATCATCATGATCTACTTGGCGGAAAGTTAATCCGGTCTTTTCAAGCTGGAGCGAATTTGGGTGGTGCCTTTCACGAGCCTCGGAGAATTAGTCTTCCACGAGTCCGATAATCAAACAAGCGCGGGATAGCCTCTGGTGGAGGGACCACACAACATACATTCACATACATCGCGTCTCATAGTATGAAAATGATGACATGTGCGAAGCACTAATATCCTGGCGAGATATGGTGCGAGGCACTAAGTGCAATAAGTAAATGCATTAAAATACACATTCATCATAAATGTAAATGCAACATCCACACACAAGCGGATATAACAGTTTTGAAAAGATTGTAATAGCGGCTTAAGTCCTCTTCTTTGGAGTCCCCAGTGAGTCGCCACACTGTCGACGTCGGGATTTTTAGATGTCCCTTTCAGTTACTTGTTCTTTGGTGTTCTCATTTTAGGTGAGATTTGTTTGAAAAAACAAGTGAAAAAGGTCAAACATGTATAATGTCGACGATGGGACTAAAAAGTCGCCATTTGGTTTTTAAATGGTTGTACCAACCTGGCAATGAGAAAAAAGGTTTGCACATTGACCCGGTGATGTGACAACTTTAAAGCGAATTCGGTCGGTGAAACAAGATTCATTAGGGTCAGGGGACTTGGTTATCTGGGAGGGAAGGTGTTAGGCACCCCAGACATCCGTGTTACCACGGTGGCCGCCTCTTTTCAAAAACTATTATCTGAATGTGTGTGTGTGTGTGTGGTCGATGTCTTGTTTATTTGGAAGTAGTCACGAGGCCTCGTTAGCACCTATATACCACGAGGTTTGAATTTATGTAAAAATTGAGTTTTAGCAAAATATAGCGATGATGTTTTTTATAAAGAGGTTTTTCAAACCACGATGCTCAATAGTAATTGAGACCTTTTACACTCCCATTTTATTAAGTGTTAGAAGCAGTTGATTTTATTTTTACGAGATCTGAGGCATCCGTACGAAAATAATATACAAAATAATGCCGACTTCCTCGTGGGTATGAAACCATCGAGAAATTGAGACCTTGCATGAAATAATTTACAAAGTTGCTTACAATGAAAATGTCCATCACGAGGCAGAATCTAGATCCATAAATTTTGAATCTGTGATCACATGATTCCTAAGCACACATGAATACTGCAATTTGTATGAAAGCGATAGCGGTATATATATAAAAGTAAATAAATATATATATATATATATATATGATCATGATCATGATCACCACCACGAAGCACCTCCATGGGGATCGAAAATGTAAATAAAGTTGTAAAAAGCTATCAACCACGGGAGAAACTCGGCGGGACGAAAGCGTAAATAAAATGTAAAAAGTCATATCAACCGCCACGGAGGAAACTCGGTGGGACAAAATGTAAATAAAGGCATAAAAAGCGATCAAGCGCCACGAAGTAAACTCGAGCGGAGAAGAAGCGTAAAAAAAGTATGTAAGCGATCAACCACCACGAAGTAAACTCCAGTGGGATGGATATATATATATATATATATATATATATATATATATATATATAAAATCCGGGCTCATCGACAGAGTTAGAACGAGTTCATATATATATATATATATATATATATATATATATATATATATATATATATATATATATATAATCATCGCATTTGCATGATGTAAAATCCGAGGCTCATCGAGCGAGTCATATAATATATATATATATATATATATATATATATATAAGCGATAATATCTTAGGATGTAAAATCAGAGGCTCATCGAACAAGTTAAACCACACAGTATATATATATATATATATATATATATATATATATATATATATATATATATATATATATAAATGCTCGGGCCAAAATCTAAACTCGATAATAGGCTAACTCGAGGCATGTTAGTATAATGTATAATATATATATATATATATATATATATATATATATATATATATATATATATGAAAATAAAACCACGAATATAGAAATGAAAGCAAAACAAATGCAACACGACTCTCAGCGTGAAGAAGGGTGTGTGCGAGAGATGAAGAAAAGGCTTTAAAGTGTGTGAGAAGGCTTACGTTGGTTGCCAAAGAAGACTTCTATATCTTTAAAGTGGGTAAACAACGGCTTTTGTAGGTACAAAAGTAGCTATATATGAGCTCACAGGTGTTTAAAATGAGAAAGTACAACATGTATGGGGTGAGTCTGAGAGCAAATTGGGCGGGGCTTCCTCGCATTTTTTCTCTTGCAAAATGGCCACCCCAAGCCCTCTATTTATAGAGGTGGAGCCAGGTAGTGTACTACTGGCCGAGCCACATGTGTACCAGAGGCAACCCGGGTGGGCCGGGTTTCTCGGGTTGGGTTCGTCTCGTGAATCGTGCACTCGAGCACTTGTAATGTCCACTCGAACTTTCAAAAGTGCAATCCGGGCATCCGATTGAGGTATCTGAGGACCTATTTTGGACCAGTTTGTCGAGAGTTGTACAATGGCATGGGATTAGAGTTTGTCTGAAGTCATTGAAGATGGGACGATGCCCTCCGGTCTTGAAGCTTCAAATTCCATCCGTTACCCACCTGATAGTCACTCACTCGGGATTGGTTATCCTTGATTCTTGTGGGACATCGTTGTGTAGAGATGTGTATGAAATGTTGAGACGACGTGGCGTGGCATCGCGTTGGCGAGATGATGATGTTGCCCCCTCACGGTGTTATCATGGGTTTGAAATTTGATCATGAGAGCGTTACTCGAGAGCTTATTGAGATTGGGCTACTTGCATTTGTTGAAGGTCCTCATTGTCATCTTTGAGGTGTGCACTGTCCTCCGGTGTTATCTCGGGTTGGTGCTGAGTATCTCGTTGTGAGCATCGAGATTGAAGTTGGTTGCATTTGAAACAAGCATTTTTGGGGTTATCGCCAAAGCGCATTCCTTGGGGTTATCACCAGGTTGGTGGCTATTCCGTGGTTTGGGGCCGAGGCCCGGATACCTCGGGGTTATCTCAAGATTAATCGGTCTTCTCGGTGTGTGTTCGATCTACACGCCTCGTGTTATATCTCCGAGGTTTGATCTACGCCTCTAGGGTTATCTCAGGTTGGAATTATTACTCCCGTGTTCCCTCTTAAAGGGTTGATCTTTGAACTTAGGATGTAGTAAATTTTGAGTGTCTACAATGGATGGATTAGTGTTTATACCTACATTAGGGTTCCCTCTTAACCATTCACTCTCTTCATTTTCGAGACTAGGAGAGAAAGAGAGTGAGAATCAAAGCTAGGATTAATTCTTAGCTTTCCCATAACAGATTCAAGGATTAAGGCTCAAAATGGTATAGAACCGTAATTTTTAAAAATCATATGATCTGATATTATATGTTGTAATTGATTGTTTAAAGTTATGTATTAAGGTGTATTTTAGTGATCTGGGTTGATATATCATGGATCTATAACATCTAGAAGCACGAAATCAAGTTTTAAACAAATCTGGAAAACTGGAAAATTATGGCCTGACAGTCGAATGGCAGAGGCCTTAAATCTTTATGTGTTAGATGTTTTTTGTGTTTTCTATTTTGGATCTGTTCTATGCCATGTAGGATTTGATCTGGAACTAGAAGCAGGGTCGGACCAAGTCTAGATCTTCAGTTATGCTCGGTCAAACCTCGTTGACCGATCACAGAAAACGTTTCTAGGTAACCCATAATTTTTCCAGAATTCCTGACAAGCTTTTGCAAGCCTCTGATCTTGCAGTTGTTTGATCTGTTGGTCATGTTGTTAGTTTGTTGTTGTAGAGGGGTATATTAACTACACCATGATGCTATTAGATAACCCAAATATGGCATATAATCAAATCTGTGAGCAGTCAAACCGGCGTTGACCAACTCCCCGGAAGGAGATTTTGGGTAACCAAGAATCTTCAAGAACCGTTTTCTGACTACTACTTTGACCAGCCTTGATTTCTTCAATGTGTTGTTGTTAAACCGATCTGTTGATATATTATTGTTCACTGACATCTCCACTATATATTTGAACCTTAATATCACCCTAACCAAGCAGGGGACGTGGAGATTAAAAGGACCAAAGTAGCACCTATGTCTATTCTTCATTTTCTGAAAAACTCAGAAATGAAGAATAGCGTTGTCAGATTTTTTTAGAGGCTCAGATATTCTAAGTGTGATGTTGTATAACCTATCTAGTTTTTGAAACATGTAATATTACAATAGTATTACAATCATAACACTTTAGGAAGTCTAGAAACGTTATAACCAATAAATTAGAACTGGTCAAACATGCCCACTTGCTCACTTACATGAAGTTCTGGGCAGCTCAAGAACACCTATAGCGACGGTTCTGTCGCTATAGGGCCATTTTTGTAATATTATTTTTTAGAAATTAATTATTTTAATTAATAATTAGAGAAAAATGGTTTTTAATTATTAAAAATGCAAAATAAATTCCTAAAAATTATTTTAAAGTCTGAAAATTAGTTTTTAATTATTTTTTTATATTTCATAAATATTTAATATTTTTGGAATAAAATGGTTTTAATTTATTTAATTATAATATTAAATAAATTATTTAAAAATGATTTTTAATACATAAGAAATCATGAAAAATTATATTATGGTAAAAGAAAATATTTAAAGTTATTTTAGTGACTTTTAATATTTTGTGAGAAATTTCATTAATTAATTAATATTAATGATAATTAGTTTATTTAATAAATATATTAAATAAATTATAGAAAATAGGATTAATGATTTAAAAATCATATAAAAATAATTTATGTGTTATAAAAATATTTTAAGTTATAACATATAACTTTTGATATTTTGTCATGAAAATATTAATATTTAAATATTTATAGCAATTATCTGGATAATGAATTTAATCCTTTAAAAACATTTAAAGGAAATAATAAAGTATAAAAAATACTTTGAAATATTTTAAATATATTATAATATTATGATATGTATTTCATTAATATTTGAAAATAAATAAATATTAATGATAAAGAAATTATTGTGGTATTTATATGATATAAATACTATATTAATGATTGAAAATTCATAATAAATAGTAATAATTATTTAAAAATTATTATGAGAGTTGGAAAATTACTTTGATTAATAATATGAGTATCTAAGATAATTGTTAAGTGTTAAGACAGAGTTTAATTGAACTTAGACTCGTTAAAAGTCCGACTAGACCGTCGGGATGTCAAATTTGTGTCAGGTTCAGCGCAAACTGCAATAGTTTGACTTGATACCGAGTTTTATGTTATTAATAGACTGATAGGGTTATGTGTTATGTGTTTAGGTTATTTTATGTATATATATATATATATATAATTGTATTATATTGTGATGATATTATTCTAATATTTGAGATATATATTACTAATATTAGGTCTTCAGATAAAATGTTATAAATTGTGTAGCAGTAATCAAACGAACATATAAGTTTTACATAACTCTACTTAGAGTTGTTTTTTTCAGATATGTTTATGGATAATCATTGATGATTGCCATTGTATAATTGTACTTTGTACATATTGCATGTATAAGTCAGGTATGAAAGGCTGATCACCTTCATTACCATTCCGTCCAGATATATTTGTTCATGTTTAATACTTGTTCAGTCAAAAATTTGTTCGTGCTAATTCACAACTATATTGTTGAATTATAGCCAGCTTATTATTCAGATTCTTTCAATCATGATATATCATTAAATTATTGAACTTAAACTTGTTGGGCAATCTTATGCTCACCCTTGCTATATCATGAAAAACATTGCAGATTAAGACGAATGATTCGGATACAAGAAAAGGTTAAAGGCGGTTTCAGCTTAAAGTTAATGTGTGCGATTAAATTTGTATAAGTATTGTATATTAATGTCATTGTAAGTTAAATAAGTTATGTATTGTGTATAAGTTAAGGTTACTCGACCTTGGGAAAAGTTTGTAAGTATAATGTATAAAAAATTTATGTTTATATCTTCTGCAATAGTTATAGAATGATTGAACCAGATCCGCGGTGATTTAGGACCCGGATCTGGGGCCCTCATAATAATTACAGCACCAGATTGGGACCTACCATTCGAATTGATGTGTGATGCCAGTGATTATGTTGTGGGGGCTATTTTGGGTCAGCGGAAGGAAAAGATTTTTCATGTGATATACTATGCGAGAAAGACCCTTACGGATGCACAGTTGAACTACACCACCACAAAGAAGGAATTATTGGCAGTTGTGTATGCTTTTGATAAGTTTAGGTCGCATCTGATTCGTACAAGGGTGATAGTATACACGAATCACGCGACAATTTGACATTTAGTTGCAAAGAAGGATGCAAAGCCTCGGTTGATCAGATGGATACTACTATTGCAAGAATTTGATTTAGAGATCAAAGACAGAAATGGAACTGATAACCAAGTAGGGGACCATTTATCTTGAATGGAGAATCCGGGAAGGGAGGCAGATAACAAGGTTATGATTAATGAATCCTTTCCAGATGAGTAGTTGTTTGTGGTGAAAGGGGAAGTGCCATGGTTTACAGATTATTCGAACTACTTGGTGAGTAAGACGTTACCTTCTGACTTGGTTGGCTATCAAAAGAAGAAATTCTTGCATGATGTGAAGTGGTTTATATGGGATGAACCATATTTGTTCAAGCAATGTGCTGATCAGATGATAAGGAGATGTATCCCGTATAGTGAGACTGAGGGGATTTTGCAGGATTGTCATGCTTCTTTATATGGTGGTCACTATAGTGGAGAGCGAACATCGGCTAGAGTGTTATAAGCAGGATTTTATTGACCGACAATTTTCAAGGATGCTTACAGTTTTGTACAAAAATATGACAGATGTCAAAGAGTCGGGAACATTTCGAAAAAGAATGAAATGCCATTGAACATTATCCTCAAGGTGGAAATTTTTGATGTTTGGGGGATAGACTTCATGGGCCCTTTCGTTTCTTCATGTGGAAATCTGTACATTTTTTTAGTAGTTGATTATATATCAAAGTGGGTGGAATTGGCAGCCCTTCCAACGAATGTTGCCAAAGTGGTCCTAAGGTTTTTATAGAGGAGTATTTTCACAAGGTTTGGGACTCTAAGAGCTATCATTAGTGATGAGGGCAGTCATTTTTGTAATAGGTAGTTCATAGCTCTATTGGCTAAGTATGGAGTTAATCATCGCATTGCTACAGCTTATCATCCTCAAACCAATGGCCAAGCTGAAGTTTCCAATCGTGAGGTCAAAAGAATTTTGGAGAAAGTCGTAAACCCCTCAAGAAAGGATTGGTCCTTGAAACTTGATAACGCTATTTGGGCATATAGGACTGTGTATAAAACGTCGTTGGGAATGTCACCTTTTCAGCTGGTTTATGGTAAAGCATGTCACCTTCCTATGGAGCTTGAGTATAAGGCATATTGGGCAATTCAGAAGCTCAATTTTGATTTGAAGGCTACAGGAGAGAAACGCCTAATCCAACTCAATGAGTTGGATGAATTCAGACTAAATGCATATGAAAACTTGAAGCTATACAAGGAAAAGGTGAAGAAATGGCATGATCGCAAGATCATAGAGAGAGTATTTGAACCGGGGCAAAGAGTTTTGTTGTTCAATTCTAGGCTTAAACTTTTTCCTGGGAAGCTCAAATCAAGGTGGTCATGGCCATTCACAATGAAAACAGTTTTCCCACATGGTGCAGTAGAAGTGTTCGAAGTTCCCGGGCAAGCCGTTTAAAGTGAATAGACAGAGGCTGAAGCATTATTTTGGTGGCGAGGATGACAGACAAAAAGTAACCTCAATTCTTTCTTCAACATGAGAAGTCAGAGATAGTCAAGTTAATTGACTATAACTTAGTGCTTGATGGGAGGCAACCCATTAGTTCTATCCTTAACTCTTGTTTAATTTTGTTTAAAGTATATTTAGTTTCATGTTCATGTTAGTATTCATAGTATATTGTGTGTTAAATTGGTATTATGAGAGCTGACTGAGTGTATGATGAGATGTAGGAGTAGAAGAGAAAGTATTGTGTTAGGATAGTCATGTATACATAATCATCAATTCATGTTTTGATTTTGGAAGCATGATATCTAATAAGGATAGTTGTTGATTGCACAGGTGTATTGGGATGGATTCATTGCTGCTTTGATGTATTTAGTATACAAGATGTCAATGCAGAATACAAGGTCAATGGCTACCGCGCTAAGAAAGCATTGAGAATCGCATGCCGCGCCATTTCCTTATTCGTAAACCGCACCAAGACTCTCGACAATCGGACTTGGAAAAAAAAATTAGATTTAAAAACGTGTCTTGCCCAATATCTGCCATTATTTGAAATAACAGAGAGTGTATCTTATTCTTCTCCAAAGCACACATGACTCTTCCTTTCCAAATCATTCCAAATTGAAGGTGTAACGTCTCATCTCTATTGCTTGATTATCGCATCAGTTCTCCTACCCATGTTCAACATCCACATTGATAAAACTAGGGTTTCAGTGGGCTTGTGCAATATAAGTTTGAGGGTTCACTGTGCAGCGATTATATCACTCACAATTGTATCAAACAAGTTTTCTTCTTCTTCAACAATTTCAAATGGGTCCTAAGTGTGCATGATATATTGTTCCATCATCATCTTCTTCTTCCAGTAGTCAAGATTGGGATATTGTGGATCATACAAAATTTCTCAGTCTAGTGGCACAAATAGAGTACTATCAAATAGTTACAAAGACGTTTGTGAAGGAAAGAGGCTTCAAGCCTGGGAAGCAAGATGGGAAACTGTGGAATATGATTCATGAAAGAGGATGGGGAGGATTTACTGCAACCCCTGTGCCTACTCCAATGGGTATTGTTCGAGAATTTTATGATAATGTCGAAGATACTATGAGTGGTTTATCAATGGTTCGAGGAGTTCAAGTTGATTATCGTTCTCAATCAATCAGGGCTGCATTTAGAATACTCGACACTCCACCGACTGCGTATGACAATTGGGTCGAGTCTGCCCATTTTGAGACGGATTTGGATGAAGTCATCACTGACTTATGCAATCTTGGAACGTAGTGGACTTGTAGCGCAGGAACGAATCATCCTCGCACTTTCCCAGCCTCAGCCCTGAATCGCTATGCCAAGGCTTGGAATTTGTTCATATATGCGAAGCTTGTACCTTCAACGCATTAGCATGAAATCACAACTGAGAGGGCTATCATTTTATGGGGAATAGTCACAGACAAATACATCGATGTGGGCTATCTCATTAATCAAAACATGTTACGTTACATGAGGGGGAGTACTAAGGGACGTATCCCACATGCGTCTGTTATTGCGAGTCTGTGTGCACAGCAAGGAGTCCATTGGGATGATGGATAAATGCAAATGCCTAGTCAAGATATCACTCATGCGACGATTGCCAAATTCAAGGATTGGGCAGGAGGTGAGCCACACCCAAAGGGAAAAGGTTTCATCCTTCAACCAGCATCCTCGGTGCCTCCAACACAGGTTACACGGAAACCGAAGCAGGAACGTCAACACAAGTTACTCAAGCCACTGCTGTTTATAATGATTGTCATCTCTGAAGGTTGGAGCGGAAGGTCGATGCTATGTATGATAACTTTGCAGCGTTTGCTACGGGGTTGACAAGTTCACTAGCGGAGGCGTTTGCACAGCAGGGTACTACACTCGAGTGGCCATAATTTGGGACAGCCATGCCATTTCCACCACCAGATTCACCACCCGAAGAGGGTGGTGTAGCTGATCAGTAGGGGAGTTCTCCTAACCTTATACCTTCATTCATTGGGACACTGAATATTTGAAGTTTGGGGGTATTGGGTAGTAGGTAGTTTCATGTAGTGTTTACATGTTAGTTTAAATTTTTCATTTTGCATGTTTGCATTGCATTTTTCTCTGTTTTATTTTTTTTAGTCATGATAATATGTGTTAGTATGTTAGTTGCATTATATGTTTAGTTGCATGTCTCGCATTTCTAGCTATGTGGAATTTATGTCTAGCCAATGTTGAATTTGAGTATTGAAGGATTGTTGAGTTTAATGGATAACATAAGCTTAGATATAAAGTTTTACATGATGTAATCCATAGTGCTGTTTAGATCCTTTCGATTTGCACTGACGTGTTCACAAATACTTGTAGGCATAAGGGTTATGTGTTTTATTGTTGGATAGGAAATATGGTTTTAAAAATAGAATTGTGTAGAAAATGGACTTAAACAATGAAAACATTGATAATCAAGCTTTGGGAACACATGGGTATGCTTATTAATATAAATATATATATATATATATATATATAATAAAACTACCATGGTTAGTCTTGTTTTGGGACCTTTGTTACTTGAGATAGTACGCCCGAGGGGATTGTCTTTACACCTAGCACCCTAAGGTCTTTTATGGTCTGGGAGTCGTTGGTTGAAAGCTCGCTAAGGGGTAACACTGTAGCCTAATAGAATGAGGCATTGCACAGCCATGTTATAAAAAAATAAAAAACTAATATAGCAATAAACACCACGGGAAAGAGCGAAAATCACCCTCGTGAGTAAAAATAAAGCAGGTTAAACCCATTATTGAACCTTAGTTTGTATTGATATGTTAGAGTAGTCTTTGTTGCATTAGTATACATGAATCTTGATTTAGACTGTAATTTTCTATTTTGAGCAGTTTAGCATATGTATTATATGCTTTAATCAAGTTTTAGTGAACATAACACACACAACATATTTATAGCATGTATGGGTTATTTGAGTGTATGATATTATGTCTATAGCTCAGTTTGAAGTTTTATTCTTGAATCTGGATAATTCGTTGAGGCATATTGGATTGGAATTCTATGTTGGCTGGAAAAATGTGGGACTCATTGGCACCGTAATATAGTTGCATAGCATGTAGTTGCATTTTCCGTGTTTAATGTTGTATAGTTCAACATTAGGGGTATTTGATAAGTTGGTTTTATACCTACTTATTGAATATCAATTCACGAGAATTATGCTTATCTGAAGTGAATTTTAGTATGTTTTTAATTGCATTTTGTGTTTATTTTTCATTACTTGAGTAGATCTCCTCTGGTATGGAAATACAGGAAATGGCCTGATTTGGCGTTTGCACTGTGGTATGGATCTAACAAAGGCGTGGCAAATGGAAGGTGTGTTGATAAGGAACTGAGTATTGGTGAAGAACAAAAAACAAGCCATAGCAGCAGAGATAGCGATGATGTGTGAGATGACGAAGCGGCCATGCGCCACGCCGCTAACAAAGGAATTCTTGTGCACCCGCATGCGACAAAGTGTGCCGAGGTCGAAAACACACATCAGCGCCTTGCTATTGAAACAAGTTAACTTTTCGCGCTACCAAGATCGGAGTCGCTACCACGCCCATTTTAGATGGTGATCGCCTTGCTGCCGCTATCGTTATCTTTAGCTGTTATTTGACTTATGTTTTTGAATTTGAAATTTGAATGTGGTCTTATTTAAAACTATCCTGGTTGGTACCAGACGAGGATGGAGTACGTTTTTATCAGTTTTTCATTAGGTAACTAGGGTTCTAAGCATAGAACTAATCCTAAAGAGGATTTGAGCATAAACTCAAGATTTTCTACATCTTCTCTTGAATTCAGTTATTATATAAGTATTCATTTTATTTTGCTGGAAATTATTGGAGATTTGGATAGCATTTTGAAACAAATTCTACAATTGGGTTTGATCAATTCTATTTTTTCTGTCTCTTGTGATATTTATTCTAAATGTGTTACTATAATCCCACAATGGTTTTAGGTTTAGAAATGAACTAAACTCCATTATAGGATTCTAACGGATTTTGATATGTAATCTATAATTAATTGCCTGATTGCTTGATTGCTCGTTTGTCAATGGGAATTCTATTATGATTGATTGGATTGCATGAATGTTTGATCACCATTCATCTCATATGCTTATATGGAATTGAAAAATGACATGTGAGCATGGATGTAATCGTAATAGCATGTGTTTATAAGGCTAAAATGTTAGCTTCTTATTTCATGAACCAGATAGAAATATACTGTTTCACCGTGTGTAGTAATACAAGAGCTTGTGCTTCAATTTCAATACTGCTGTAATTTCACATAGAAATATAGTGACTTTGGCATTATTGTCGATTATATGATTTCTATCGCAATGTGGATGTTATGTAAATAGGTCATAATTCATTAAAAAAATGATTATGTCTACAATTGTGCTCTTTCCTAACTTTCCATGATAAATGTATGATTGTGCATGATGGCAATGTTTAGATGAAATATGAAACGAAGTTAGAAACCCATTCTTTCCAAATTTGATTTCTTTAAATTAGTCTTATGTTTTATTCAGCAATTGAATATAGGTTAAGCATAATTGTGAATTGTTCGTTTAAGCATATAAAAAAAATAGTGATACAACTGGTGTATGATAGTTTAATTTTAAAAACCTTTCTCCGTGGATCGATACTATTCTTACTCTGTACTACTTGTTGACCCATGTATGCTTGCATGAGTTAGAGTTCTTTTGTTAAGACTAAAAAGGAGGCAACAATACCTACTTATTAGGTACTAACTCACTAGAATTATGCTCATCTCGAGTAGTTTTTGTTATGTTTTATTTGCATTTTATGTTTATTTTGCAGTAGTTGTAGTTGTAACTCTTATAACAATAGAATGAAAGAAATGGCATGGAAAGGCATTAACATGGACTAGCATGGTTTGGCATGGATGGCATGAAGCTAGCAAAAGCATGGCAAGGTGAACATGAGCAGATGAGGAACTGGAGAAGTGGAGGAATGCAATGCAGAAGAAAAGAAATGAAGAAGCAAGTTAGTAGCAGCAAAAAGCAGCAATAGCAAGTATAGAGACAGTGGAAGACATAGTGCAGCAGCGCGGCCGCGCTGCTATCCAAGCTCTACATGGTGCGCCCGCGCTTAAGGCAAGACAGAGGCAGATTAGGCATCACGCAGCCGTGCTCCAACAACAAAGGATTATGGCATGCCCGCGTCATACACTCGGCAGACACCTCCATAACAAGACTCAAGCTTTATAATGCAAGATGATATCTCATGCTACCGCCGCGAGTCTTCTTCAGTTAATTTTTCCTGACTTTTTGTAATTTGAATTTGAGCGTATTTTGCTCAACTGAAATGATATGGTTGGTACCATACGTGTTTTCTATTATCAGTTTTACGATCCATAGGTTTTTAGACTATTCTAGGGAGGGTTTGAGCAGAGGATTACTATATTTTTCTCTTCTCTTATTCTAGATTATAAAATAAAATCTAGTTTTCATTTCTGGAGATTGTTGGTGTATTGGACAAGCCTGGAAATAGAACTTGCAGCACGAATTTGCAGATTTGATTCTCTCATCTCTTCATAACTTTTGTTTGCATTTCTATTTTAATGGTTTGCTACAATCCCATAATGGCTTTTGGTTCAGAAATGAACTAAACTCCATTACGGGATTCTAATGGATTTTGATGCGTAGTTTAAATATGTTTATCTGAATATCTTGTTGAATATTTATTGTTGGATTGCACATTATGATTGTGCAAAATGCTTGAATGCTTGATCACCATTCACACTAATTGCTTGTACGGATTTGGAAAATGAAATATAAGTATAGATTATATCATAATGGCATATGTCCATGAGGCTGATTTGTTTAAGCTTTGTGATTCGTGAACCGAATAGAAATATACCGGTCCACCGTGTGTAGTCATGAAAAGAGCCTGCACTTTAATTCATTATTTTTGTAATTTCACATAGACATATAGTGATTTTGGTAATAGCGATGCTTACATGAATTCTATCGATTGTGGATTTTGTGTAAATTAGACATAGTTCATTGAAAATTGGTTATGCTCTACTTTTGTGCTCTTGACTAGCTTTCTATGATAAATAATCAAACATGACATGAGGATTGCAATTTAGATGAAACATTAAATGAAATTAGAATCCCATTCTTCTCCAATTTGATTACATCACTTTAGTAATTATAATTTTTGTTTCATTAATTAATTTAGAATTCAATTTAATTGTGAGTTAATCATTTAAGCACATAGAAATAGTGATTAAGTTGTTGCATGATAAATTAGGATTAACACCTTTCATCGTGGATCGATACTTTTCTTACTTTGTACTACTTGTTGACCCATGTATACTTGCATGAGTTAGAGTCCTTTTTGTTAGACTAAAAAGGAGGCAACAAGTTTTTGGCGCCATTGCCTGGGGAAAGGCGTTTATTATTAATATTGTCATCATCAATTAAATTTAGATTTGTGTGACTTAGATAATTCTATTCTTATTCTTATTTCTATTTTATTTTTGTTTGAATTTCAGGTACTTGTGCATAGTATATGCGCACTCGGTCATCACATCCTGAGTTGATTCCTGCACATGAAAATATCAACGGTAGTGCTTGGAGATCGAGAGCACGTAGAAATATACAAGTAGATTTTGAAACTTCATCATCCAGCGAGGCAGCAGAAGAGCAAAGAGAGGAACATCGGGCCTTAAGAGATTATTCAATGCCAATAAATGGGTTACAGTCAAGCATTGTGAGGCCAGCTATAGCAACCAACACCTTCAAGATCAAATCAGGAACTATTCAAATGGTTCAAAATATGGTCCAATTTGGGGTGCTGCTTCAGATGATCCGAATGAACATCTATTGAGCTTTATAGAGATATGTGATACCTTCAACTACAATGGGGTGTCAGAAGATGCAATCAGGCTCAGATTATTTCCATTTTCTTTGCGGGACAAGGCTAGAAGTTGGCTTCATTCTTTGCCAGCGGGGTCTATCACAACATGGGAGGACTTAGCACAAAAAATTTTAGCGAAATTTTTCCCAATGGCTAAGACTGCTAAAATGAGGACAATGATTTCCCAGTTTAAACAACAGCAGGGTGAGTCATTATATGAAGCTTGGGAACAGTATAAAGAGATGCTAAGGAAATGTCCCCATCATGGAATGCCGGATTGGATGGTGATAAATACATTTTACAATGGATTGGGATGGCAATCAAGGCCGATTGTAGATGCTGCAGCATGAGGAGACTTATGGGCCAAGAGTTATGAAGAGGTTTATAATCTTACAGAGACTATGGTAATAAATGACTTTCAAAATCCTACAGCTAGGATACAACAGCCTAAAGTTGCGGGAGTGTTAAAGGTGGATGATATCACACAGTTGTCAGCTCATATGGCATCTATGGCAAAGAAGATTGATTCGTTGGCAGAAAGTAAAGTGAAGACAGTTGCTTTTGTATGTTAGATTTGTGCAGGGTCGTATCCAACTGATCAATGTGCAATCAGTTCAGAATCAATACAGTATATGAGCAACTATCAGAAGAATCAGAATCAGTTCCAGAATTCCTATAACCCTAACAACCACAACCAACCAAATTTGAGTTGGTCAAACAATCAAAATTAACAAAGTCAACAGTTTCAAACACAACATCAGTTTCAGTCACAACCATATCACCAATAGTTTGCACCAAAACCACCCTACCCTCCAGGATTTCAATAGGAACCACAACATCATCAACCATCTGCACCTCAACTAGAGAAGAAGTCAGAGATGGAGGAGATGATGCTTAAGTACATGGCGAATACCGAGGTAATGATCAAGAGCTAGGCAATGGCTATAAAGAATTTGGAGACTCAAATGGGCCAAATGGCGAATACACTGAATAACAGAGGGACAAGGGACATTGACAAGTACAACAGAAGCAAATCCAAGAAGGGAGGGTAAAGAACAATGTCAGGCCATAACTCTCAGATCAGGGAAGCAGGTAAGTTCACAGCATGGCGTGCCCACGCCACTTTTACAAGGGGAAGACGCGTGGTCGCGCAGTGAAGAGAATGGTTTTGAAGATGCTTTGTTTAAAGAAGGTTCTGAGAAAGGGGAAATGAAGAAGAAGAATGAAGAGTTACCTGAGAAGTCAGAAACTAGAATACTAGTTGTTCATCCCCCTATTCCATATCCACAAAGACTACAGAAACATAGGGAAGATAAGCAGTTCAGTAAGTTTTTGGAGGTGTTCAAGAAGCTACAGATAAATATACCTTTCGCTGAGGCATTGGAGCAGATGCCAAGTTCTGCAAAGTTTATGAAAGGGATATTATCAAGGAAGAAGTGATTTGAAGATTTTTAGACAGTAGCTTTAACTGAAGAGTGCAGTGTAGTGCTCCAACGCAAGTTACCTCCAAAGCTAAAGGATCCGTGCAGTTTCACGATACCTTGTTCAATTGAAAAGATGAGTTTCAATAAGTGTTTATGCGATCTAGGGGCGAGCATTAATTTGATGCCATTGTCAGTGTTCAACCATTTGGGGTTGCCAGCTCCAAGGCCGACAAATATTTCTCTATAGCTAGCTGACAGGTCCATTACTTATCCACGGGGTATTGTAGAAGATGTGTTGGTTAAAGTGGATAAATTCATCTTCCCGGCTGATTTCATCATCTTAGATTATGAAGAAGATAGAAGTATACCGATCATTCTTGGAATACCATTCCTAGCCACTGGAAGGACCTTGATAGATGTTCAGAAAGGTGAAATGATAATGCGGGTTCATGATCAAGAAGTCACCTTCAATGTATTCAAGGCTATGAAATTCCCTACAGACGAAAAGGAATGTTTCAGGATTGATATGGTGGATAAGGTGTTGATTGATGAAGTAGGGCATTTAGTGGATAATGAACCCTTATAAAGTGCTATTCTGGGTAATTCTGAGATTGAAGATGAGGAGATTACAGAGTTAGTTCAAATTCTTGACACAGCACCACACTTCAGAAAATTCAAGACTCCTGTTGAGCCACTAAAGAATGTTGGGGAGGCATCAGTGAGACTTAAGCCATCTCTTGAGATGCCTCCAGAACTTGAATTAAAACCACTTACAGACTATTTAAGGTATGCATTTTTAAATAATAATTCAAAATTACATGTGATTATTTCTTCTGCACTAACATCTTTTCAGGAAGAAAAACTGCTAAGAGTTCTCAGGGAGTTCAAGTCAGCGATTGGATGGACTATAGCAGATATCAAAGGGATCAGCCCATCTTTCTGTATACACAAGATCCTACTGGAAGATGGCAGTAAACCTTCAGTGGAGCAACAGCGGAGACTTAATCCAATTATGAAAGAAGTGGTCAAGAAGGAAGTTCTGAAATGGCTGGATGCAAGAATAATATATCAAATTTCGAGACTACTTCGTGGGTGAGCCCGCGAGCAAAAGCCAAAAAAGGGGGAATGATTGTAGTCTCCAATGAGAACAATGAACTGATACTGACGAGGACAGTAACGGGGTGGAGAGTCTGCCTGGATTACCGCAGACTTAATAAAGCTACAAGGAAAGATCACTTCCCACTTCCGATTATTGATCAGATGTTGGACAGACTAGCAGGTCATGAATTTTATTGCCTTCTAGATGGGTATTCAGGCTACAATCAGATTGTGATAGCTCTAGAAGATCAGGAAAAGATAACTATCACATGTCCATATGGTACATTCGCCTTCAGAAGGATGTCTTTTTTGGTTTGTGCAATGCCCCAGCCACATTTTATAGGTGTATGATGGCAATCTTTTTGGATATGGTGGAGCACAATGTGGAGGTGTTTATGGATGACTTCTCAGTATTCGGTGATTCTTTTGACTTATGTCTAGAAAATTTGGTGATGGTATTAAGAAGATGTGTTGAAACGAATTTGGTTTTGAATTGGGAAAAGTGCCATTTTATGGTACAAGAAGGAATAATATTGGGACACAAGGTGTCGAAGAAAGGGTTAGAGGTGGATAGGGCGAAGCTAAAGACCATTGAGAATTTGCCTCCACCTACTTCTGTTAAAGGTGTGCGTAGTTTTTTAGGGCATGCAAGCTTCTACAGGAGGTTCATTAAAGATTTCTCCAAGATCACAAAGCCACTTTTTAGCTTATTGGAGAAGGATGCACAGTTCAAGTTCGATGAAGATTGCATGTCTGCATTTGAGCATTTAAAGAGGAAGTTAACTACAGCACCAGTGATCACAGCACCAGATTGGGACCTACCATTCGAATTGATGTGTGACACCAGTGATTATGTTGTGGGGGCTATTTTTGGCCAAAGAATGGAAAAGATCTTTCATGTGATATACTATGTGAGCAAGACCATTACTGATGCTCAGTTGAACTATACCACCATAGAGAAGGAACTTTTGGCAGTTGTGTATGCTTTTGACAAATTTCGAGCCTATTTGATTAGGACTAAGGTGATAGTGTACACAGATCATGCGGTAATTCAGTATTTGGTGGCAAAGAAAGATGCAAAGCCTCTTCTAATCAGGTGGATACTTCTATTGCAAGAATTTGATTTGGACATCAAGGACAGAAAGGGTATTGAGAATCAAGTGGCGGACCACTTATCTTGACTAGAAAATCTGGGAAGGGATGTCGATGACAAGATTGTGATTAATGAATCCTTCCCAGATGAACAGTTATTTGTCGTGAAAGGGGAAGTGACATGGTTCACAGATTTTGCTAATTACTTAGTGAGCAAGATAATTCCTTGTAACTTGGTTGGGTATCAAAAGAAGAAATTTTTGCATGATGTAAAGTGGTTTATATGGGATGAACCATACTTGTTTAAGCAATATGCCGATAAGATGATAAGGATATGTATCCCCTACAGTGAGACAGAGGGTATTTTGCAAGATTATCATGCGTCATTGTATGGAGGTCACTACAAAGGGAGAAAGGATGAATGGCTAGTGTTATAAGCGAGATTCTATCGGTAACGCATTTTAAAGATGCTTACAGTTTTTTCCAGAGATGTGACAGATGTCAAAAAGTCGGTAATATATCAAAGAAAAATGAGATGCCCTTGAACACAATCATTGAGGTTGAAATTTTTGATGTGTGGGGGATAGACTTCATGGGGCCTTTTATTTCTTCATGTAGGAATCTATATATTTTATTAGTAGTTGACTATGTTTCTAAGTGGGTGGAAGTGGCGGCTCTTCCAACAAATGATGCTAAGGTGGTCCTAAGATTTTTACAAAGAAGTATTTTTACAAGGTTTGGGACGCCAAGATCCATCATTAGTGACGAGGGCAGCCATTTCTGTAATCGACAGTTCACAGCTCTGTTAGCTAAGTATGGGGTGAATCATCGCATTGCTATAGCTTATCATCCCCAGACCAATGGCCAAGCAGAGGTTTCGAATCGTGAGGTTAAGAGAATTTTGGATAAGATAGTGAACTCCACAAGGAAGGATTGTAACATTCGAAATTTTAAAGTGTAATATTAAATATTTATTGATTTATATAAGTATTTAATGGATATGTATTTATTAAAGTTGAATAAATAATTGTTCATATTTGAGTTGATGTGGTTTAGTTAATTATTTGTTGAATAAATAATTAAATATTAAATATTAAATATTTATTTGTAATATTAAATATTTATTGAATTATATAAGTATTTAATGGCAATTTGAGTTGATGTGGTTTAGTTAATTATTTGTTGAATAAATAATTAAGGAGCTAAAAAAATTAATTGTTATGAGGTTATATACTAATTTAATTTAATAATTAAGTTAGAGAACTAATAATGATTAAATGAATTATAATATTCTAATTGGAATTTGTGATTTAAAATAAAGTGTTAGTTGGTTAAATAAAATTATAATTATAAAAGAAATTATAGTTTTGTGATAATGATTTATGTGTTAAAGTAATTTAATAGATTAATATTTTAATTGATTAATTAATTAAATAAAGTGTGACTAATAACCTTGCTATAAAGGAGTTATTAAAATAAATTAAAGGACTTTAATTTAGTTTTGGCCAAACAAGTCTTAATGCATATTAAGTCTTTAATCTAATAGTGTTTTATCAAACAATGTATAAGGATTAATCCATTTGTTTTAGTTAGATTTGCCAAACAAGGTGTAAGGGTTAATGAGTTATTTTTATTAGGTTAACCAAACAAGCCTTATGACTTTTGATTTTCAAAACTTATATAACTGATATCATTATATCTAGAGTTATATTATATAATTATTACTATATACGTTATATTTTTATTACGTAAGTTAGAGTTGAGTTGGGAGAAAAGCTCGAGTTGAAGAAAGCAGAGAGAAAAAGAGAGAATTGAGAAAAAAAACTAGAGAGTGAGTGATTTCTAACAGGTTTGAGAAAGGAATTGGAGAAAAGAAATTGATAATCAAAAGTAGCCATCATCTTCTTAATCAAAGGTAGGGGCTTAACCTTTCTCTTTAAAAGTTTAGTTTTCCTCTTCCCAATAAGTTCTCTGTGAATTTTTTATAAAAGATAAATTATTGTTATGTATATAGTTTTGTATGATTATTGATTATAAGGTTATTTCATGAGTTTATATATGATTATAGAGAAATTAATTCATGTATGTATGTGTTTTATGAAGAAAATATATTACAGTGTTTATATGAAAATATATATGAATATGGCTTAATTTAAAATATAAATTAAGGTTTAATTAGTTGTTAAAATATATAAATTGATTATTGGAATTGATAGGGTATGTATAATCATAAACTATGGTGTTTTGAATTTACTTTTGGTTGAAAAACAAAATCACGATGTTGATTTTCATTGAAAACATCAAAAATGGAGTTTTGCCAAAAAACATTGAAATTGGGTGTTGTAAATTTGATGTTTAAGTTATTTTATGGGTAGAAACATGTTAGAAGTCTTCACAATATATGTTTATATGAAGTCTATATGTGTATTACATGTTAATCGATCTATTAGATTAGAGCTTTTAGGCGATTTGGCTTTTGTTCATCTTGTTGTTGAGAGCTTGGTGCCGGATTACTGATTAAGCAGCATGCCTTGCATAACCAATTAACAATATAAATATATACAATATGTTCATCATGCGCGCCACCTGACAAAGACCAACCAATGGCTCATGACCCACATGTGCATGACTGACTTCAATATGCAATGTACTTGAAACCACATGTAAGCTGCTGTGGTATGCGATGCCTGAGTTAGCGAGAATATTACAGCATTTTTTAGTTTATTACACAAACTTTGAAAATAAATGTTATGTGTTAATAATAAGAATGTTAAATGATGATTTCATAGTATTAAGCTATGAATGAACATGCTATCAAGTGTTACCTATTTGTAACATAGTTGATTATGTGAAAGGGTAATTTAACCTATATGATGTATATATTTGTTTATATAAATATACAATGTTGGTAATGACTAACTATGTCATGTATGGCATATGTATAGGGTATTGATTCAAGTTGTAAGTTTAGCTTGTGCTAAAGGCAAGTTTTCTAACTCTATTTTATAATTGAGCAAGTTCTCTAACTCAAAACTTCATTGTGTGAGTTTAATTTCATTTGGTACATTATTGTTTTCAAATTCAATTACAATTGTTGTAAGTTGCTACCTCTACACTTTAAATGAGAGCTAGGTTTCCTATTATTGAGTAAGTCATTGTATCTAGTTGCTCATGATGATACAAGTATCCCAAATCTTATAGTTTAATCTTGAGCAAGTTTTTTCTAATCTATTATCTTGTTAATTCAATTCTTTTTTTTCAATTCGATTACAATATAATGATGTAAGTTATTTGGAGCAAGTTATTCTTGTATTTAACTTGTTGTTTAGCATGCACCACTATATATGCTATGCATGCTTATTATTCAATTCTAATTAACCTTGGCTTAGTGTTGTTCAAGCAAGGTATGCTATAGTTATTCAAATTGTATGCTATTAGATTATTCCTAATGCATGACTTTAGTTTACTATGATTGATTCAATCACGATTATTCTATAGTATAGTGTTATTGGTCTTATTCAACTACTCCTTAGTTGATGTTAGTTTAAATTCAAATTACCTTGAAAGCTTATCCAAACCAAACTTCCTTTGATGCGGACTTGTACTCTAAATACTGAGATGAACAACTCTTTTAATAGAGGTTTACGCTTAGCGTTGAAATGGTTGTGCACAATACATTGTACGAAGGGTTGATCCCCCTAAATACGTGGAGTCATTATAGTCTTATATTTGTTAAAGTTAAAGTTGAAAGATTACTTATAAGCTTGTGGACATGATTAAGTGGTCATTAGACCCTCGATTGAATGTTATAATTTTCGAAAAGTTAATAGAATATATTGTTCGGTTCTATTGAGCCTAATATTGGCAATTGATGTAAAAGTTTAAAGATTTATTTATTGTTATTTCAAGTGGGCCTTGTTTGCTCACTCTTGCACTGTAAAATTTCTTACTGACTAAAGTTGAAGCGGGTGGCGTACCTAGCACCCGATGAGGAAAAGGAAAGATGAATAAATCTTGAAGACTTGTAATAGTTTTGATAGTTTACTTTCGGACTTTGGTTTAAAGATTGTAATGAAGTTTATTTAAATTTCGCATTTGAATGATTGTTGTTAAAGGTTAGATAACTTTGGGAGATTTTTATTTAAGTTTAATCACAGTATAGGCGGGTTTTATTATTCAATTTTATTATAATTGGGTAGTTAAAAATGAATGTTTTGATTAAGTGAACACCAAATCTTGAGGAAATGAAGTACCGAGTTTTGGGGGTGTCACGAGTTAGTATCAAAGCTTTAGGTTATGAACCTTAGGTGGGGGAAAAGCCTTAGGAAGTAACCTTTGAAAAGATAGTGGAGATAACTCTTATCGAGTTTTAGAAAAGAAATAAAAAACACTTATGTGCTTATGTGATTTTAAATTATGTACTTTCGTGAGTGTCGAATAGTAATGATTAATAATTAAAACTTTAAAACTTTGTTGTCGGGATGACTAATGTCGAGAATCCAGTCGGGCTAGGGAGGAGGGACCTCAAATGCCTATAGAGGAGGAGCCTCGCGACATTCGGTGGTTTAGGAACAACTCTTGCCACGGAGTCGGCCAGTTGGTCGCGATGTAGTTGAGGATGAGGATGATGATGTGGAGAGCAGATGAGGAGGATCCCATTGAGTTACCACGGGAGGATGAGGATGAAGGAGGAGGAGGAAAGGATTCCACTTAACTTCGATAGCGGTAGTATATATGATGAGGTGCATGGCCAGTAAACGTGGAACTTGAGGATCTGGTTGAGGAGTTACGAGAGATAGTAGGCTGAACAACAAACTATGATGACACAAAAAAAGGCGGCGAGATCCGAGGATCGTGAAGAGCGATTGACAAATGTCGAGGAGAAACTAATGCATGGTGAAGGAGAGAAGAAGCAAATGATCGAGTGGGTGTTTGAACCGAAGAACAAGTTTGAGAAAGAAGAAAAGCTACTAAAAGGGCAAGAGCTGAAGATGCTTACGAGGAAGCTTTTCAACGAACCGGAAGAAGCGATAAGAGACTCACATAAGCAAAGAAAAGAGGATGAAGATGGAAGAGATGGATAAAGTATTTAACACACGCAATTAATCGAGCTCAAGATCGGGTCATGGGATATCCGATTGATTCGAGAGCAGCGCCATCATTACGTGTTAGATCGCGAAAAAATGTTTGAGTCATGGAGGAAGAGCGTGATAGGGCTAAGAAGTATCTTAATAGAACATCGTAGTAGATGTATGTGTGTTATGCGATGAGTGAAAGGTTAAATAAATTGTAAATCCCAGTGTTATGCAACCTATGGGATATGATAATATGATGTTGTCCTGAAACTTTTGTAGTTCGGAAAGTAATGTAGATAGTAGTGATGCTATTGTTTTATGTTTTTTCAAAAGGTTTTGAATAAATAAAAGTTGTTACTTTATTCAAAGTGTTATGTGTTATGTGGTTATTTCTTTTATGGAGGCAAGTTAATTAGAAAATACTTAAAGAAGCTGAGTAATAGTCTAATAGATGTTTTATTTTAACAAAAAATGCCTCCCAGGGCGTGAACCACCCCGACGGGAGAAACAATGAGAGAACTACCAATAACGACAATGTTGGCGGTAACCCCATTCAACAACTAGTGACACTCTTGACGGGGCGTTGCGAGAATCAACCACAAAACCATGGTACAACGTTTAAGGATTTCAAGGCGGTTGGACCACCTGAATTCCGTGGGTCTATGAATCCAGTCGAAGCACAGACCTGGATTATGGAGATAGAAAAGGTGTTCGATGTCGCTAGGGTAGGGGATGATCAGAAGATCGCTTTACATGACATTCATGTTGAAAGCGAAGCTAGTTATTGGTGGCGAGCCAATAAAACTTCGTGAAGGGCGGGAGTGATGACACAGGATAGGTTCAAGGAGTTGTTCTTCGAGACTTATTTCCCGGAAAGTTCGAAGAGTCGGCTAGAAGTGCAGTTTCTGGAATTAAAGCAAGGAACGATGATGGTATCTGAGTATGCCACGAAATTCAACGAATTGGTGAGGTTTGCGCCATATCGGTCGGCCTGAGACAGACGTAAAGCGAAGAGATTTGAGCGAGGGTGAAGCCACAGGTACATATCTGATGGGGTTTCCTTGTTCGATTGAAGACATTTGCGGTGATGATGGAAAAAGCGATACTCGGCCCGAAGGTGGAGGCGAGCGATGACAAAGTTCAATCGAGAACAAAGAAGAAGAAGAATGAGAATGAGACTAAGAATGGGAGTGGTAGCGGTGGACACAACAACAACAACAACAACAACAACAACAACAACAACAACAACAACGACTTGAAGAGGAAGTGGAATGGGAGCATGGGTCTTGGACACCGGCGGGGTAACCGACAAAACAAAAGTTTGAAGCATATGCGACGTGCGGGAAATTTCACAAGGTGCGTGCTTAATGGGGAAGCGGGTATGCTTGATTGTGGCGGGAGGGTCACATCGCCCCAAGTTACACTCAACGAAAAGAATGTGTGTGCTTCACGTGCGGATCGAGGATCACTTTGCTCGTGAATGTCCTAAAAGAAGGATGGAGTGACAACCCGAAGCAATGGAGGTAACAATGGAGGTACATGGGCCATTCACGGGGACTGCGACATCAAACAAACCCACGACCGAACCTTGACATGGTATGCAAGATGTTGTGCAATCAAAAGATGTAGTGTCGGTATTATCCCAATCAATGATATAAATGCTTATGTATTATTGATTAAGGTTGCTACTTGTTCGTTTATATCGATGAATTTGCTAAGAGGTTAGAATTGCCTGAGAAGAACTGAATTTTCCTTTGAACATAGAAATTGCGAATAAGGAAGTAATCCTGTTAGATTAGTATACAAGAAGCTGTAGGGTGAACATTAAGGAGAATATCTTGTTGGTAGATTTGATTAGATTAGACTCGAATTTGATGTAATTTTGGGAATGGATTGGTACATTCAAATATGGAGCGATGTCGATTGTCACAAAAGTGTGTAAACCTTATGACTCAAAATCGAAGGTAGTATTTTATGGTAGCAAATCGCTGAGACAAATGAAATGTCGGCGACTATGCGAGGCGAAAAAATTGTTGAGTCGAGGTTGTGTGGGCTATTTAGCTTACATAGTCGATACTCGAAAAGAAGGGTGTGAAACTAGAAGAAATCTGGTAGTGAGAGAATTGAAAGAGCGTGTTTCGAAGATTTGCGGGACTTCTTTGATGAGAGAAATTGAGTTAAGTGATCGACTTGGCGTAGGAACAACACCAATATCGAAGGCCCGTCTGAGAATGGCTCGGTGGAAATGAAGGAACGATGGTACAATTGCAAGAGGCTGCTGGACAAGAAATATATTCAACCTAAGCGTATCATCATAGTGGGGAGCGCCCGATATTATTCGTGAAGAAGAAGGGCGGATCAATGCGTCTTTGCATTGATTATAGGGAGTTAAACAAGGTCACTATTAAGAATAGGTATCCGTTTTGCCTAGAATAGATGACTTGTTTGATCAATTTGAAGGGTGCTAAATATTTCTCGAAAATAGATTTGAGAAGTGGGTATCACCAATTGAAGGTAAGAAAGGAGGATATACCTAGAGCGACATTGAACTTCGATGCGGACATTACGAGTTTACGGTGATGTCTTTTGTTTAACCAATGCCCTAACTTGCGTTCATGGATCGATGAGCAGGGTGTTTAAACCATTCTTAGACAAGTTTGTAGTGGTATTTATCGATGACATTCTAGTGTATTCCAAAACTCGAAGAAGAACACGTGGAACATTTATGTTTGACATTGGAAACACTAAGAAAGGAAAAGTTGTACATAAAATTCTCTAAGTGCTGCGAATTTTGGCTCGATCGTGTACAATTTTTGGGTCATGTGATTGACAAAGATGGGATTTGATGGATCCATCAAAAGTGGAAGCTATGTAATAAATTGGGAACAACCAAGGACACCTTGGTGAGGAGTTTCTTGGGGAATTTGGTTATTATAGAAGATTTATTCAAGATTTTTCTAAGATAGCCACTCCATTAACAAATTTGACAAGGAAAGGCATAAAATTCGTTTGGATGGAGAAATGTGAAGAGAGTTTCCAAGATTTGAAGAAGAAGTTAAGTGTGGCTTTTGTGTTGACATTACCGGATAATCTGAGGAAATTTTGTGGTGTATAGTGATGCCTCACACAAAAAGGGTTGGGTTGTGTTCTTATGCGAGCGACAAAGTTATTACCTATGCATCAAGACAATGAAGGATTATGAGAAAGGGTATCCGACTCATGATTTGGAATTGGCTGCAGTTGTATTTGATCTCAAGATATGGAGACATTATCTTTATGGAGAAAAATGTGAGATCTACACAGACCACAAAAGTCTGAAGTATATTTTCACTCAAAAAGACTTGAACATGCATCAAAGAAGGTGGATGGAATTGATAAAGATTACGATTGTGAGATCTTTTATCATCTGGGCAAAGCGAATGTGGTTGCGATGCTTTAAGCGAGGAAAGGTCGGGAAAAGTTGATCTTGATAACAACTCGGGGAGGAACTCATCTCGTGAATGACAAAGCTGGAGTTGAAATCAAATTTCCAAAAGAATCGACGAACAACTATTCGGATATAAAGGTGGTCCAACTTTAGTGGACAAAGTGAAGGATGCTCAACTACTGAGATGAAGAGTGTGGGAAAATCAAAGAGAATCTGGTTGAAAGGCGGTGATGTAAAATACAAAATTCGATCTAGAAGGATTACTACGGTTCGAGGGAAGAATTTGGGTTCAGCGATTACTAGAACTGAAAGACAAAATCTTGGCCAAAGCACACAACACAAGATATTCGATTCATCCGGAAGCACGAAAATGTATCAAGATTTGCGCCGACATTTTGGTGGCCAAACATGAAAAGGGATGTTCTTTGAATCGTGGCGAAATGCTTGACATGTCGAGAGTAAAAAGCCGAACATCAAAGACCCAGGACATGATTACTCAACCATTGGAAATATCGAAATGGAAGTGGGAACACATCACGATGGATTTTGTGGTGGGTCTTCCAACTACTCGAGAGAGGATCGATGCGATTTGGGTGATAGTGGACATCTGACAAAATCGGTAGCACTTTCTACCAATAAAGATTAGATTCAATCTTGATCGGTTGGCAAGATTGTACATTAAAGATCGTTTTTGAGGCATGGAGTGCCGATATCAATTATTGTCAGATAGAGATCCGCGATTCACGTCAAATTTACGGAAGAGACTACAAGAATGCATGGGGACTCGATTGCGAATGAGTACGACTTATCATCCACAAATAGATGGCCAAAGCGAACGAACAATTTAGGACATTGGAAGATATCTTTGAGAGCATGTGTCATGGACTTTAAAGGAAGTTTGGGAAGAACAATTACCGTTGGTGGAATTTGCTTACAACAATAGTTATCCACGAAAGCATCGGCATGCCACCTTACGAGGCATTATGCGGCGAAAAAAAGTCGAGAACTCCACTTGTCTTTGGGATGAAGTCGGTGAACGCATGTTTATTAGGACGAAATTGGTGCAACAAAGCTGCGGCGTTGTCAAACTCATCGAGACAAGATTAGTAGCGACCCAAAGCAGACGAGAAAAAGTATCTTGATCAACACGAGACAAGATCGTGCATTCGACGTAGGAACTTTTGTATTCCTAAAAGTTTCTCCTGGAAGGAAAAATTCATTTTGGTAAAAAGGAAAGCTAAGCTCGAGGTTTATTGGACCCTTTGAAGTCTTTGCGAAGAGTGGGAGAAGTGGCTTACGAGGTAGCTCTACCTCGAGTTGGAAAAACATTCACAATGTTTTCACATTTGATATTCTTACGACCATATAAACCCGATTACTGAAACACGTGATCGAAATGCGAACCGTTTGCGATTCGAGAAAGACTTGTCTATGAAGAGGTTCTATCCGGATAGTCGACGAGGAAAAAACAAGTGCTCGAGGAATAAAGTGATACCTTACATGAAGGTGATATGGAGGAACCACAATCTTTGAAGAAGCTACGTGGGAACTTCGAAGAAAATGTTGAAAGAGTACCACAGAGTTATTTGTTTTAATCTGTGTCTTTGATTACGGGGACAAATCTTTGTAAGTAGGGAAGAATGTAATGAATGATTTGTTTGAGTTGTGATTACGAGGATGAGAATCCTTGTAAGGAGGAATGATGTAACATTCGAAATTTTAAAGTGTAATATTAAATATTTATTGATTTATATAAGTATTTAATGGATATGTTTATTGTTGAATAAATAATTGTTCAATTTGAGTTGATGTGGTTTAGTTAATTATTTGTTGAATAAATAATTAAATATTAAATATTAAATATTTATATTATTAATATTAAATATTTATTATTGAATTATATAAGTATTTAATGGCAATTTGAGTTGATGTGGTTTAGTTAATTATTTGTTGAATAAATAATTAAGGAGCTAAGAAAATTAATTGTTATGAGGTTATATACTAATTTAATTTAATAATTAAGTTAGAGAACTAATAATGATTAAATGAATTATAATATTCTAATTGGAATTTGTGATTTAAAATAAAGTGTTAGTTGGTTAAATAAAATTATAATTATAAAAGAAATTATAGTTTTGTGATAATGATTTATGTGTTAAAGTAATTTAATAGATTAATATTTTAATTGATTAATTAATTAAATAGAAGTGTGACTAATAACCTTGCTATAAAGGAGTTATTAAAATAAATTAAAGGACTTTAATTTAGTTTTGGCCAAACAAGTCTTAATGCATATTAAGTCTTTAATCTAATAGTGTTTTATCAAACAAGGTATAAGGATTAATCCATTTGTTTTAGTTAGATTTGCCAACAAAGGTGTAAGGGTTAATGAGTTATTTTTTATTAGGTTAACCAAACAAGCCTTATGGCTTTTGATTTTCAAAACTTATATAAGCGATATCATTATATCTAGAGTTATATTATATAATTATTACTATATATGTTATATTTTTATTACGTAAAGTTAGAGTTGAGTTGGGAGAAAAGCTCGGTTGAAGAAAGCGGAGAGAAAACAAGAGAGAATTGAGAAAAACTCTAGAGAGTGAGTGATTTCTAACAGAGTTTGAGAAAGGAATTGGAGAAAAGAAATTGATAATCAAAAGTAGCCATCATCTTCTTAATCAAAGGTAGGAGCTTAACCTTTTTTTTTAAAGTTTTAGTTTTCCTCTTCCCAAAAAGTTCTCTCTGTGAAATTTTTATAAAAGATAAATTGTTGTTATGTATATAGTTTTGTATGATTATTGATTATAAGGTTATTTCATGAGTTTATATATGATTATAGAGAATTAATTCATGTATGTATGTGTTTTATGAAGAAAATATATTACAGAGTGTTATATATGAAAATATATATGAATATGGCTTAATTTAAAATATAAATTAAGGTTTAATTAATTGTTAAAATATATAAATTGATTATTGGAATTGATAGGGTATGTATAATCATAACTATGGTGTTTTGAAATTTTTGTTTTGGTTGAAAAACAAAATCACGATGTTGATTTTCATTGAAAACATCAAAAATGGAGTTTTGCCAAAAAACATTGAAATTGGGTGTTGTAAATTTGATGTTTAAGTTATTTTATGGGTAGAATCATGTTAGAAGTCTTCATAATATGTTTATATGAAGTCTATATGTATATTACATATTAATCGAGTCTATTAGATTAGAGCTTTTAGGCGATTTGGCTTTTGTTCATCTTGTTGTTAGAGCTTGGTGTGCTTGATTTACGAGTCAGCGTGCGATGTATGATGATAAATATCGCGCGCCATGTTGTCCTTGGCGCCATGGTCATGGCGCCAACCAATGGCAATGACTGACACGGACTGCATTGACTTGACTTCGGCCTGTGTAGCACGAACCCACAATGTGTAAATTGTGGTATGACATGAGAGTTAGCGAAATATTCTGACAGTTTTAGTTTATTACGAACTTTGAAAATAAATGTTATGTGTTAATAATAGGAATGTTAAATGATGATTTGATTAGTATTAAGCTATGAATGAACATGCTATCAAGTGTTACCTATTTGTAACATATAGTTGATTATGTGAAAGGGTAATTTAACCTATATGATGTATATATTTGTTTATATAAATATCTGATGTTGGTAATGACTAACTATGTCGATATGGCATATGTATAGGGTATTGATTCAAGTTGTAAGGTTTAGCTTGTGCTAAAAAGAGTTTTCTAACTCTATTTTATAATTGAGCAAGTTCTCTAACTTCAAAACTTCATTGTGTGAGTTTAATTTCATTTGGTACATTATTGTTTTCAAATTCAATTACAATTGTTGTAAGTTGCTACCTCTACACTTTAAATGAGAGCTAGGTTGCCTATTATTGAGTAAGTCATTGTATCTAGTTGCTCATGGCGATACAAGTATCCCAAATCTTATAGTTTAATCTTGAGCAAGTTTTCTAATCTATTATCTTGTTAATTCAATTCTTTGTTTTCAATTCGATTACAATATAATGATGTAAGTTATTTGGAGCAAGTTATTCTTGTATTTAACTTGTTGTTTAGCATGCACCACTATATATATGCTATGCATGCTTATTATTCAATTCTAATTAACCTTGGCTTAGTGTTGTTCAAGCAAGGTATGCTATAGTTATTCAAATTGTATGCTATTAGATTATTCCTAATGCATGACTTTAGTTTACTATGATTGATTCAATCACGATTATTCTATATTATAGTGTTATTGGTCTTATTCAACTACTCCTTAGTTGATGTTAGTTAAATTCAAATTACCTTGAAAGCTTATCCAAACCAAACTTCCTTTAGTGCGGACTTGTACTCTAAATCTTGAGATGAACAACTCTTTTAATAGAGGTTTACGCTTAGCGTTGAAATGGTTGTGCACAATACATTGTCTGAAGGGTTGATCCCCCAAAATGCATTGGAGTCCTTATAGTCTTATATTTGTTAAAGTTAAAGTTGAAAGATTACTTATAATTGTGGACATGATTAAGTGGTCATTAGACCCTCGATGAATGTTATAATTTTCGAAAAGTTAATAGAATATATTGTTCGGTTCTATTGAGCCTAATATTGGCAATTGATGTAAAAGTTTAAAGATTTATTTATTGTTATTTCAAGTGGGCCTTGTTTGCTCACTCTTGCTGTAAAATTTCTTACGACTAAAGTTGAAATGGGTGGCGTACCTAGCACCGATGAGGAAAAGGAAAGATGAATAAATCTTGAAGACTTGTAATAGTTTTGATAGTTTACTTTAGGACTTTGGTTTAAAGATTGTAATGAAGTTTATTTAAATTTCCGCATTTGAATGATTGTTGTTAAAGGTTAGATAACTTTGGGAGATTTTTATTTAAGTTTAATCACATGTATGGGCGGGTTTTATTATTCAATTTTATTATAATTGGGTAGTTAAAAATGAATGTTTTGATTAAGTGAACACCAAATCTTGAGGAAATGAAGTACGAGATATTTGGGCTCATTCTAAACCGTTCCTCATTCTCAAAATTTAAACTCTTCATCTGATTCTCCATGAAGTTATAAAGATAAAGCTAGGGTTTGCCAAAGTGTGTCAGTACAACAAGTGTGGGGGAGATATTATACAAAGAGTATATTTTTCTCAGTCAAATTCTTCTCTTCAATTAATGGTTCTTTTTCATCAAGTGCAATGGGGCCAAAAAGAGCACGCTCCTTTCCTCCATCATCATCGTCTTCCTCCAGTAGTCAGAGTGAGGATGTACTGGACCATGCAATGTTTATCAGCCTTAATGCCCATATAGAGTACTACAGGATAGTAGCAAAAACCTTTGTGAAGGAACGAGGTTTCAAGCCTGAGAAGCAAGATGGCCAGTTATGGGATATTATACGTGAAAGAGGATGGGTGGGAGTGACTGCTACTTCTATGCCTGTACCAATGGGAATTGTTCGGGAGTTTTATGCAAATGCCAAAGAAACTATGAGTGGGATATCTAGGGTCAGAGGAGTTCAAGTGGACTATCGGCCAAAATCGATCAGAGCAGTTTTCCGGATACTCGTCACACCACCAACTGGACGTGCTAATTAGGTCGAGGTTGCACGCTTCGAGACTAACTTGGACATAGTCGTCACTGGCTTGTGCATACCAGGGAAACAGTGGAATTACAGGCCAGGAACGAATCAGCCTAGAACCTTCCAAGCCTCAACCCTTAATCGCTATGCTAAGGCTTGGAACTTGTTTATATGTGTAAAGCTTATGCCATCAACACATCAACATGAGATCACAACTGAACGGACAATTATTTTATAGGGAATAGTCACAGGTAAGTACATCAATGTGGGCCACCTTATTCATCAGAATATGCTACGTTATATGAGGGGGAGCACTACATAAAGTATCCCACATGCGTCCGTTGTTGCTAGTCTATGTGCACAACAAGGGGTCACTTGGGGTAATGAACAAATGTTGTACCCTAGCCAAGATATCACCCATGCAACTATTGCCAAAATCGAGGATTGGGCAGGAGGTACGCCACACCCGAGGGGAAAAGGATTTATTCTACCAGCCGCATCATCGGTGCCTTCACCACAGCCCACGCAGGCAACTAAAACAGGCACGTCAACCCAAGCCACTGCTATCCATGATGATCGTCGTCTCTGAAGGTTGGAGAGGAAGGTCGACACAATGTATGACAATTTTTCAGCATTAGCCAATGGTTTAACGAGGTCCCTAGCTGAGGCTTTTGCGCAGCAAGGAGCAATGCTTGAGTGGCCACAATTCAGCATAGCAACGCCATTTCCACCGTCGAATTCACCACCCGAAGAGGGTGGTACAGTTGATAATTATGGGAGTTCCTTTAAACCCTTTACCTTCATTCATTGGGGACATTGAATAATTTAAGTTTGGGGGTATTGGGTGCGTAGTAGAGTAGTGTAGTTGCATGTAGAGTTAATTTGCATCATTTTTGCATGTTTAGTTTAATTTTTGCATGTTTATGTGTTTAGTATGTGTTAGTTAATAATTGCAGAAATTTTTTGTATTTTAGTGATTAATATGTGTTTTAATTATGTGTTTAGCTGCATATCCCAAGTATCTAGTTGTGTGGAATTTTAATCTAGCCGATGAGGAATTAGAATTTTGATGGATTTTTGAATTTAGTGGATAACATGAGCTCAACTATAACGTTTGACATGATTTAATTCATGCTTGTTGTTTAGATGCTTTCAGTTAGCATGTAGGTGTTCATATATGCTTGTTGGTATAAGAATAATGTGTTTTAACTGCTGAGTAGAAAATGTTGTTTTAAAAATGGAATTGTATAGAAAAGTGAACATGAACTATGAAAACACCAATAATCAAACTTTTGGAACACATGGGTATGCTTATTGTATATAAAAAAAGAGAGAAAAATCCATCTTGGAACCTTCCCGAGTTGAATTATTGAATCGTGTGAAGGGGCAAGATGGAGCGTAAAACGCACTCACTGTATAAAAAATAAATAAATAAAAAGAGCAATAAACACCACAGTAAAGTGCGAAAACGCCCTCGTGAGTAAAAATAAAGCAGATTAAACCCATTGTTGAACCTCAGTTTGTATTGAATTGTTAGAATAGTTTTTGTTTAACATGTGTAATCTTTGCCTTGGTCAAGCTTATTTATGAACACATCACACACACACAACATCTTTATAGTGAGTTTGGATTATTTGATTGTATGGTGTAATATCTATTGCTTAAGTTGATATTTTATTCTTAAATTCGAATAATTCTCTGAGGTATACTTGATTAGAATTTCAATATGGCTAGAAAACTTGGGACTCACTTGCATCATAGTATAGCTTGTTTGTTTATTTTTGTGTGCATTGCTTGAGGGCAAGCAATAATTCAAGTTTGGGGGTATTTGATAAGTATAATTTATACCTACTTATTGGGTACTAACTCACTAGAATTATGCTCATCTCAAGTAGTTTTTATTATGTTTTATTTTCATTTTATGTTTATTTTATAGTAGTTATAGTTGGAACTCCAATAACAATTGAAAGCAAGAAATGGCATGGAAAGGCATTAACATGGACTAGCATGGATTGGCATGGATGGCATGAACCTAGCAAAAGCATGGCAAAGTGAACATGAGCAGGTAAGGAACTGGAGCAGTGGAGGAATGCAATGTAGAAGAAATGAAATCAAGAAGTAAGTTAGTAGCGAAAAGCAAATGAAGCAAGTATAAAGACAAGAGAAGACAGAGTCAAAGAAATACCGCCGCTACCGATATCCAAGTTTCTACATGGCGCGCCCGCCGCTTAAGGCAAGACAAGAGGAGGCGATCGGGCATCACGCGGTCAAGCCTCAACAACGAAGGATTATGGCGCCAGCCAAATACCATACACTCCTCAGCAGACACCTCCATAGTGCACTCGCGCTCAGTAATGCAAGATAATATCGCATGCGTCGCATGAGTCTTCTTCGATTTATTTTTGGCCGACTTTTGTAATTTGAATTTGAGCGTATTTTGCTCAACCTGAATGATATGGTTGGTACAATACGTGTTTTCTATTATCGCTTTTACGATCCTTAGGTTTTAGACTATTCTAGGGAGGGTTTGAAAGCGGAGGATTACTATATTTTCCTCTTCTTTATTCTAGATTATAAAATAAAATCTAGTTTTCATTTCTCGGAGATTGTTGGTGTATTGACAAGCACGGAAATGTAACTTGCGGCATTTAATTTGCGATTTGATTCTCTCATCTCTTCATAACTTTTGTTTGCATTTCTATTTTAATGGTTTGCTACAATCCCGTAATGGCTTTTGGTTCAGAAATGAACTAAACTCCATTACGGGATTCTAATGGATTTTGATGCGTAGTTTAAATATGTTTATCTGAATGTCTTGTTAAATATTTATTGTTGGATTGCCCATTATGATTGTGCAAAATGCTTGAATGCTTGATCACCATTCACACTAATTGCTTGTACGGATTTGGAAAATGAAATATAAGTATAGATTATATCATAATGGCATATGTCCATGAGGCTGATTTGTTTAAGCTTTGTGATTCGTGAACCGGATAGAAATATACCGGTCCACCGTGTGTAGTCATGAAAAGAGCCTGCACTTTAATTCATTATTTTTGTAATTTCACATAGACATATAGTGATTTTGGTAATAGCGATGCTTACATGAATTCTATCGATTGTGGATTTTGTGTAAATTAGACATAGTTCATTGAAAATTGGTTATGCTCTACTTTTGTGCTCTTGACTAGCTTTCTATGATAAATAATCAAACATGACATGAGGATTGCAATTTAGATGAAACATTAAATGAAATTAGAATCCCATTCTTCTCCAATTTGATTACATCACTTTAGTAATTATAATTTTTGTTTCGTTAATTAATTTTGAATTCAATTTAATTGTGAATTCATCGTTTAAGCATATAGAAATTGTGACACCCCCAAAATAGGTATACAACACCCATTCTGAGTCGTCAAAATACATGGTACAGAAACAACTACAACTTTATTAATACAACATAGAAACTGTGAGTTTAAATACAAATATTGTCATCTAGACAATATCCACACTCAAATAAGTCCTCATTACAATTATTAATACACTATTTTATAGAATAGTGAGGACTACTAGAACCACTTCTAGAACCATCATTCCACACCCCGATTAGTACTCGCTACATTCTCGCCTCCTGAGAAGAAAAATGGAACAACAAGGAAAAGGGTGAGCTCAACTAGCCCAGTAAAGAATATTATGACTAAGATAATGTACAACAAATTATCGTTAGTCCTCAACAGGGAAAAATCTAATAGAATACAATAGACAACAAGTTTTAAATCAATAATCGCAGCAAAAATAATAATTCATTAGAAGAGTTAAGTAGAGAATGAAATCTACTATCTTCTATATATGAATTTAAAAGTTCATCGTCTATCTTTTATCCCTGTAACATCAATCAATATATATCTGGAATCAAATATTTATCTTTACACTACAGGCCAAAGATATTCATTAATTGGTCATGTTCATCTAAACACCTGTTCATCTTTGCACTACGGGCCAAAGATATTCATCGAAATCATTCATCTTTGCACTACGTGCCAAAGATATTCGCTTATATCATCATTTAGGACCGAGGATGATGAAAATATTTTAAAAAAAAAACGAATCCAGTGAAACAAAAGAACAAATATTAAGGATTCGTACTTTAAACAATCCAAGTTCAAAAATACTTCATAAATAACCAGAGTGGAGTAAAATTCAAGAATGAAGACCAAAACATAGATCCAATCAAAGATAGGAATCATAATAGACAATCTTGGACATAGAAAAGAAAATTTAATTTTTCTGTGAATAGTGTCGTATTCGTGAATAGTGTCGTATACGTGAATAGTGCCGTATATGTGAATAGTAACTCCGACACTAAAAGATAGAAATTTTACAAAAAAATTATCATGCTTCGTGAATAGTATTCGTGAAAAGTAACTCGTGAATAGTAACTCATGAATATCAACTCATGAATAGTAACTCGTGAATAGTTACTCATGAATAGTAACTCATGAATAGTAACCCCGACATGAAAAGTTCTAAATTTGATAAAAAGTTCCAACCAATATTTCGGCATAATGATATTGAAGAAATTATATCACTTACGAAAAAAATAACATCCCTTACCTCAAAAGGATAGTACTTCTACTGGATATAGTGCTGAAAGAACTTGCACCGTATAGCAATACTCAAAGTACTAAAATACTCACAAAAATATGCTCAATATATCGAGAGAGAAAGAGAGAAAACTTTAGTTTCTGGTGTGATTTTCAATTCTAACCTAAGCACCCTATTTATAGAAAATTACTTAGAACACCAAAGCAGAAAATTTAATAAAATATTAATATATATATATATATATATATATATATATATTTAAATTTTCCTACGCACACCACCATTTCACAACATCACCACCCACCCACAATAAATAAGAAAAATGTTTTTCTCAATTAATTTATTTAAAACTCCAAATAATAATAATTAATTAATCCAGAACTTCAATAATTCATAATAAATAGCCCTTTTGTCAGAAAAATTCGAACCTTATGTATTTCTATAAGAAATTCCATTATCTACAACTTTGCAGAAGAATGTTTTTCCAAATTCCAAACAGAAACTGACCGAAATCCATAAACGGGTGATTTTACAAGCTATAATCAAATTTCAGTCAAGAAATGGGCCCACAGACATGTTTAACATGTTTTAAATAAATTTTGCAACAAAAATACTCTTCCTCCTCATATACTCATATATCCCACATTCATTGTAAAAATATCATCATTATTATATTATAATAATATAATAAAATATTATTTTATCAGAAAAGATAAAATATCGATTTTCAACAATTGTCACTTTAAAAAATTTTCTCCATCTATAACCACATAAAATAAATATTTTTCTTATCATATAAATCAATAATTAATTATTCATAAATAATATTACAGAATCACAATATTAACAACCAGGCAGTTCCCATGAAAGAGGGGGCTTTCCAATAAAGATTTCTCCTTACTGACGCGCAATTAGGTGACCAAACCTCTCCTTAGATAGAACTTTCTAGACATTGCCAATGATGTTATCTAATAATATTATTCAGATAATATGAATTATTTCTTCGATAATGGAAAATACTGTGTAGTGACAATTATTGAAACAATAGTAATATAAATTATCAATGTAACAATTATTGAATCAATAAAATAAAATATTGAACCGTAATTACTGTAATAATTTTTGAGTAGTGCCTTCTTACGTAAGAATCAATAATTGGTGCAATACTGCAGTGCTATCGCGTGCAACAACGCCAGACATCGTGTTTTAACCATCGGGTATTTCAATAGTATTAATGGTAACAACTACGCCGTTATTTATAAACAACTTATACTTGTCGTTTTCTTCATCCAATCGCTTTCCGTTATGGGGCCCACACAAAGGTCACTGCAGGTCACATACGAATATTCCGCCAACAAAGAAGAATATTCCACGACCAAACGAATATTCCCTAGACAACAATGAATATTTTATAACCACCGCTTATTTAAAATATTTATGATTTTACCCATAACTAACCACATTAATCAAATCAACCCTTACTATTTCAAAATAATAAATAGAGGAATTAAATTTCATTTATTAATAATTTGGGGTATTACAACCTCCCCTCCTTATGAAATTTTGTCCT
Source organism: Panax quinquefolius (assembly GCA_020205615.1). Taxonomy (NCBI): domain Eukaryota; kingdom Viridiplantae; phylum Streptophyta; class Magnoliopsida; order Apiales; family Araliaceae; genus Panax; species Panax quinquefolius. The sequence goes on from CM035172.1 coordinate 106,736,672, forward strand.
CAAAATTGACGTACGTACCTAGTGTTTCGAAAAGATGAGGATACCTCGCTTTCATTTCTGATTCTAACTCCCAGGTCATTTCTTCAATAGCATGGTTTCTCCACAAAACCTTAACTTGTGGTATAACCTTTGTGCATAGGACATGATCTTTCCTATCCAAGATCTTGACAGGTACGTCCTCGTACGTTAAATCTTCGGCTATCTCGTCTGGTTCTAACTCAATAATGTGGTTCGGGTCCTTCACATATTTACAAAGCACAGATATATGAAAAACGTTATGAACACAAGACATGCTTGGAGGTAATGTGAGTCTATAGGCCACATTTCCTACTCGTTCAAGAATCTGAAATGGACCAATAAATAGTGGATTGAGCTTTCCTCTCTTCCCGAATCTTGTAACTCCCTTCCATGGAGCAACACACAACAATACATGATCCCCAATACTAAATTCCACGTCCTTTCGATGAAGATCCGCATAACTCTTTTGTCGATCATGTGCCGTTTGTATACGTTGTCGAATCATTTGGATCTTTTCCGTAGTCATACGTACCAACTCGGGTCCCAACAATGTTACTTCACCCACCTCATCCCAACATATTGGAGAGCGAAACTTTCATCCATACAATGCTTCGAATGGAGCCACACCTATACTTGCCTGATAATTGTTGTTGTAGGAGAATTCCACCAACGGTAAATACTTATCCCAACTCCCTTTGAAGTCTAGGACACAGAGTCTTAATAGATCTTCAAGAGTTTGAATAGTCCTCTCTGATTATCCATCCGTTTGAGGATGGTATGCCGAACCAAATCGTAAATCCATCCCCATAGCTTTTTGCAAGCTAACCCAAAATCTTGAAGTGAATCTCGGGTCACGATCCAAAACAATGGATACTAGCATGCCATGCAACCTCACAATCTCATTCACGTACATACTAGCAAGACGTTCAAGGGAATAAGTCTCCCATATCGACAAGAAATGAGAAGATTTGGTTAATCTATCAACAATAACCTAAATAGCATTTATGCCTTGAAAAACCGTGGGAAGACCCGTAACGAAATCCATGGTAATGTGTTCCCACTTCCATTTCGGAATCTCAAGTGGTTGCAATGGACCCTTAGGCACTTGATGCTCCGCCTTTACACGTTGACAAGTTAAACACATCGAGATAAACTTTACAATCTCTCTCTCTTCATATTGTTCCACCAAAATGTATGTCGAAGATCACGATACATTTTGGTACTTCCAGGATGAATTGCAAACGGTGTATTATGTGCCTCCATTATGATCTTGTACTTCAAATCAGAATCATTAGGAACATAAAGTCTGGAGTGGACTCGAAGTATTCCTTCTTCATCGATTCTTGCTTCTAGAATAGCACCTTCCTGCACTTTCTTCTTCATACGCATCAGCTCCGGGTCTGTGGATTGAGCAACTTTAACTTTTTTGATTAAAGTTGGTTCTATACGTATACTTGACATCATTTCATGGGTCCCCGGAGTCTTGAATTCTATCTTCATCTTTTGTAAATCACATAAAATAGGTCTTTGTTTTAACAACATCGCACTCGTTCCCGCATATGATCTTCTACTCAACGGATCATCTACCACGTTCGCTTTTCCATGATGGTATTAAATGGTGTGGTCGTAGTCTTTCAACAGCTCGAGCCAACATCTTTGCCGCATGTTGAGTTCCTTTTGGGTGAAGAAATATTTGAGGCTTTTATGGTCTGAATATATCTCCCCTTTCTCCCCATATAGATAGTGCCTCCAGATCTTTAACGCGAAAATGACTGCTGCCAACTCTAGATCATGAGTAGGATAATTCCTCTCATATTCTTTAAGTTGTCGCGAGGCATAGGCTATGACTTTCCCACGTTGCATGAGAACACACCCTAACCCTTTGCCTGAAGCATCGCTGTAGATAACAAAACCATCTGAACCAGATGGTATTGTCAAAACAGGTGCCAAAATGAGTCTCCTCTTGAGATCTTGGAAACTCTTCTCACATTCCTCGCTCCATACAAATTTTGTATCTTTACGAGTCAGCTGAGTTAACGGAGTAGCGATTTGAGAAAATCCTTCCACGAATCTTCTATAATAACCAAAAAGCCCGTAAAGCTACGTGCTTTCATCACCGCCTTACATTGTTTCCAACTTTGTATTGCTTCAATCTTCACCGGGTCAATGAGACACTCCATATTTTGACACCATGTGCCCAAGGAATGCTACTTCCTCGAGCCAGAACTCGCATTTCTTCAGCTTGGCATATAGCTTGTTATCACGAAGCCTTTGCAGTACCAGCTTTAAATGGCGCTCATGATCTTCATGGCTTTTGGAATAGATGAGGATGTCATCAATAAAGACAACAATGAACTGATCCAAATATTCCTTGAATACTCGGTTCATTATATCCATAAAAGTAGCAGGAGCATTAGTCAATCCAAAAGACATGACTAAGAATTCATAATGCCTGCATCGAGGAGTTCGAAGCGGTCTTTGGAATATCCTCGCTTTAAGCTTCAAATGATGATATCCAGAACGAAGATCGATTTTTGAAAAGAATTACGCTCCTTGTAACTGGTCAAACAGGTCATCAATACGAGGTAGCGGATACCTATTCTTGATGGTGACATGGTTCAATTCTCGATAGTCAATACAAAATTGCATACTTCCATCTTTCTTCTTTACAAATAAAACAGGAGCACCCCAAGGAGATGTACTAGGACGAATGAAACCGATGTCCAACAACTCCTCAGAGTTGGACCTTTAAATCTCAAGTTCAATAGGAGCCATTCGATATGGGGTTTTAGAAATGGGCTTTGTACCGTGTTCAAGGTCAATAAGAATTCAACTTCACGTTACGGGGTAGGCCCGGAAGTTCTTCAGAAATATGTCGAAAGTCAATAACAACGAATATTATTCAAATCATGTGTGTCTTTATTCAAATCCATAACATGGGCTAAGAAAGCTTGACATCCATTTTTTAATAAACGAATGGCTTTATGGCTTGATATAACAGTGATTGATTTTAATGGTTTAGTTGCTTGAATTCGAACAACAGGTTGTTTAGGAATATGAAAACTAACAACCTTACGAAAACAATCAATTTTGGCATGATGAGTAGTTAACCAATAAATCCCTAAAATCACATCAAAAGCAATTATCTTTAAAGAGATAAGGTCAACGAGTAATGTGATGGTTCCAACTTGGATCAAACAAGATTTATAAATAGTGGATGTGATGAAAGTTTCTCCTAACGGAGTTTCCACAGATAGGTCAAAGTCTAATTTCTCCGGAGTCAAATTTAAACGTTGAGCACAAGTAGGATAGATAAAGAATGGGTAGAACCGGTATCTAATAAGGTATAAACTTCGCAAGAGTTTATGATTAGCTTACCCGTGATCACCTCGTTTGGGTTCCTCGCATGTTGACCAGTCACGACAAACACTCTTCCAGGAACCGTTGACTTTGAATTTTCTGGGACAACCTTTTGAGTCACCATCCCCGCTGGACTTGGTTTCACTATAGTACAATCTCGAGTGATATGTCCTTCCTTTCCATAATTATAACTTTCCTTAAACTGTTGTGGGCAGTTTGGGCTGATATGTCCTTCTTTTTCGAACTTATAGCATATGACTGGTGGTCGTTCTCCTCCCTTGGAACCAGTTGCTGCTGGTGCTGACGTCTTCACATTAACATTGTTGAATCTCCTCTTTTTAAAATCTCCCCCCGACTCACTTCTTCTATTTTCATGGCCACAATTACCACCAGAGTGGTTACCGCTTTTGTCTGAATGTTTTCCTCCCCGCTGGTTTTCATTGCTCCGATGACTGCTGCCACCGATATGACCCTGGTTGCGGTCCCTTGGTTGAACGTACTCGCTATCTCGCTCTAATAATTGAGCCATGTTGACAACATCTGAATATAAAGAAAATTTATGAGAGATAAGATATTGCTGAATCTAGGGTTTTAAACCTCTCTGGAACATCCTCGTCATTCGTTCCTCATTCTCTACCAAATGAGGTGCAAACCTGGATAACTCTGCGAACTTTGCCTCGTATTGGGACACCGTCATGTTGTTTTGTTCTAGTTTAATAAACTCTACCTCCTTCATATGGCGAATACTTTCAGGAAAGTATTTTTCGTTAAAAAGTTTCTGAAACGTTTCCCAAGACTTGTTAAGTACGGCAGGCTGGGTCCGTTTCACAGACTCCCACCAGTAGTCTGCCTCGCCATGAAACATAAAGGTGGCGAATGGAACCTTCTGTTCCTCCGTGCATCCCAAGACATCAAATATCTTGGTAATTTGCTTGACCCACGTTTTCGCCTTGATTGGATCTGGCTTTCCCTAAAATTCTGGTGGTCCCAACTCTTTGAACTGCTTGGCTGTGACAAGCCACGCGTTGCTATCATTTCTAATCATATTCTGTGCACGAGTCTCCCTCGTCTGGTTTTGCATGAACTGCAAAAAGCTCCTAAACATCCCGTCGTTCATTGTCTGCTCAATGGTGTAGTTTACAGGAGGAATATTGCCTTCCTGTTGCACGTTCCCCTGGGTAGTGATTAAAGGTGTTTCCACGGTCTCAGTAACTCCACCGTTAATATTCTCAGCTATCATCTTAAGTATTGTCACAAAACAACGGTTAATTAACATATCACATATTAACCATATGCTTCGACTGACCAACAAATAAGCTTAGGTAGGACACACTAGCAAAGGATTTACTCATCTCTCCCCTCCTAGTTTTATTCCCCGATCTCCACCAGAGACCATATCCCTAAGCTCTGATACCAACTATGACGCCCCCAAAATAGATATACAACACCCATTCTGAGTCGTCAAAATACATGGTACAGAAACAACTATAACTTTATTAATACAACATAAAAACTGTGAGTTTAAATATAAATATTGTCATCTAGACAATATCCACACTCAAATAAGTCCTCATTACAATTATTAATACACTATTTTACATAATAGTGAGGACTACTAGAACCACTTCTAGAACCATCATTCCACACCCTGACTAGTACTCGCTACATTCTCGCCTCCTTAGAAGAAAAATGGAACAAAAAGGAAAAGCGTGAGCTCAACTAGCCCAGTAAAGAATATTATGACTAAGATAATGTACAACAAATTATCGTTAGTCCTCAACAGGGAAAAATCTAATAGAATACAATAAACAACAAGTTTTAAATCAATAATCACAGCGGAAATAATAATTCATTAGAAGAGTTAAGTAAAGAATGAAATCTACTATCTTCTATATATGAATTTAAAAGTTCATCGTCTATCTTTTATCCCTGTAACATCAATCAATATATATCTGGAATCAAATATTCATCTTTGCACTATAGGCCAAAGATATTCATCAGTTGGTCGTGTTCATCTAAACACCTGTTCATCTTTGCACTACGGGCCAAAGATATTCATCAGAAATCATTCATCTTTGCACTACAAGCCAAAGATATTTAGTTATATCATCATTTAGGACTGAGGATGATAAAAAATATTTTAAAGAAAACGAATCCAGTGAAACAAAAGAACAAATATTAAGGATTCGTATTTTAAACAATCCAAGTTCAAAAATACTTCAAAAATAACCAGAGTGGAGTAAAATTCAAGAATGAAGACCAAAACATAGATCCAATCAAAGATAGGAATCATAACAGACAATCTTGGACACAGAAAAGAAAATTTAATTTTTCTGTGAATAGTGTAGTATACGTGAATAGTGTCGTATACGTGAATAGTAACTCCAACACTAAAAGATAGAAATTTCACCAAAAAAATCATCATGCTTCGTGAATAGTATTTGTGAATAGTAACTCATGAATAGTAACTCATGAATAGTAACTCGTGAATAGTAACTCGTGAATAGTTACTCATGAATAGTAACTCGGGGTACTTTTCATTTGATCACTTTTCATTCGGGGTACTTTTCATTCGAGTACTATTCATTCGGGGTACTATTCACGACAAAATTGATTTCTTTTTCTGTCCAAATTATTTTTGATACATGAATATCATTCTTGAATTTTACTCCACAATTAGTTATCATGTTGACAATTTGGATATTCTTGAACTCTGGATAAATTGAATTATAAATCTCTAATATTTATCCTTGATCTCACTTGATTGATTCTTTATATCATTGTCATCATCCTCATGCTTATATTGTGTTGAAAGTCATTTTTGGCCCGTAGTGCAAAGATGGACCGTTGATTGGTATGATTACGATAAGGAATTATGTATTGGTATAATCATGACCTTTAATGTTACAGATAAAGGTTTGTGGTGAAAGTCCTCTTTGGCCCGTAGTGCATAGACGGACAGGTGTTTGACATGATCATGACCACTGGTGATATAAACGATTATCTTATGCCCGTAGTGCATAGATAATTCGTTGATTGAAAATAATTATTGATTGGTGTTACAGGGATAAAATATTGATGATGGACTTTTAAATCATAGAAGATAGTAGACATCATGCTCTACTTGACTCTTCTAATGGATTGTTATTTTCGTTGCAGTTGTTAATCTAAAACTTGTTATCTATTGTATTCTATCAAGTTGTTTCCCTGTTAAGGACTAATGATAATTTATTCTACATTATCTGAGTCATAATATTCTTTACCGGGCTAGTTGAGCTCAACCTTTTCCTTTTGGTTCCATTGTTCTTCTCAGGAGGCGAGAATGTAGCCGGGACTAGTCGGGGAGTGGACTAATGTTTTGAGATGGTTATTATAGTAGTTCTCACTATGTTGTGAAATAGTATGACAATAATTATAATAAGGAATTTATTTGAGTTTGAATATTGTTTACGAGATAATATTTGTTTTAAAACTCACAGCTTATATGTTGTCGTATTTTGCACAATAGTTGTATAAATGAAGTTTGTATTTGGATTCTGTACCATGTATTTGGCGACTCAGAATGGGTTGTGTGGACCTATTTTGGGGGCGTCACATCAGATCCGTTCTAATTGAAAGATCGGATTAACTTCCCATCAAGTAGATTGTGATGATCTGGGAACCTTCATGCCGAAAAGCCCATGAGAGTATCTCTAAGATAGGTCAGCCACAGATAAACCAAACGCGAATGAAAGTCTCTTCATGCCTTTCCCTTTCAATTCTATGTAAATTTTAATTAAATGTAAATAACCATGCCCTGTCAATTTTAATGTACAAATATCAAATCCTGTCATGCTATCCTGTCATTCAAACAACTGACCTTTATTTTACAGGAAAACATTAAAACTAACACATTGCACGGCATACATACCGTTAATGTTTAACAGGACTATACTATCCACCTTTTGTAAGTAAGATTGTTGCCTCCTTTTTATTCTAACAAAAAGGACTCTAACTCATGTAAGTATACATGGGTCAACAAGTAGTACAAAGTAAGAAAAGTATCGATCCACGGAGAAAGGTGTTAATTCTAATTTATCATGCAACAACTTAATCACTATTTTGTAAGACCCCAAATTATTAATAAATAAAATTTAATTCCTCTATTTATTATTTTGAAATAGTAAGGGTTAATTTGATTAATGTGGTTAGTTATGGGTAAAATGAGCAAATATTTTAAATAAGCAGGTGGTTATAAAATATTCATTGTTGTCGGGGAATATTCATTTGGTCGTGGAATATTCTTCTTTGTCGGAAATATTCGCATGCGACGGTAGCACCTTGTGTGGGCCCCATAAAAGCGATTGGATGAAGAAAATAACAAGTATAAGTTGTTTATAAATAATTCACCGAAGTTATTACCGATTATCTTTGTTAAAATATTGGGTGGTTAAAACACAAGAATACGCTGTTGTTGTTGCAAGAGTGATACTTTGCGGTATTGCACCAATTATTGATTCTTACGTAAGAAGGCACTACTCAATAATTGTTACTGTAATTACTGTTCAATATTTTATTTTATTGATTCAATAATTGCTACGTTGATATTTTATATTATTATTGTTTCAATAATTGTCACTACACAGTATTTTCCATTATCGAAGCAATAATTCATATTATCTGAATAATATTATTAGATAACATCATTGGCAATGTCTAGAAAGTTCTTGTAACGGGTCGAATTTATTGAGTCGTGATTCTGGGGACAGAATCCTTTTAAGGGGGGAAAGAAGTGACGAACGAGAATTTTGTAATTTAATTTTAATATTTATTAAATTAAATAAATATTTTTCGATGATTTAATTATTGGATTAAATAATTATTTGATGCAATTATGGTAGATTAATTTAATTATATGTGTTACATTTATTAAATTAATGTAGAGAATAATTATTAGTCAAGTATGTATTTATGTGAGCTTATTGAATTAAATGAAATATTTAATTAAGCATGATGTTATTTAATTAATTTAATTATTAGTTAGAGAGTTAATAATTTGACATTAATTATTAATTAATGAGAAAATTAAATATATGACTATGTGAATTTATGAGAAGTTATTATATTTTATTTATATTAAATAAGATATATGAATTATTGTGCAAGTGGGTGTGACATGATTTAAACTATATTGTAAATGTTTTATTAAATTAAATGGTTTTGTAATCTATCCTAACTAGCCAAACAAGGCCCTAAGGGGAGTTATTGTAGTTAACCCATGATTGGGCCAACTAACCACATCGCGTCAGTTCTATTTCAATTGACGTCTTCTCTTTCTTTCTTTCTTTATTTTTCTAAGTCTAAAATATAGTCAGGGAGTATTTGAGAGATTCAGAGAGAAATTTATATCTGTGAAAGAGATTGATAGTGAAGTATCTAAGTCTATTAAATTATACTCTACAGGGTAATCTTCTCCTTCCCAATTTTCTAATTTACGTTGTTCAAGTTTCATGAATATGGCTTTCATAGTTTTTGGTTTAAACCTCTGTAATTGGGGTAGGAGTAATGATTATGGGTTGTATATGTATTATAATTTATCAAATCGTATTAAATTATATATGTTGTAAACCATAACATCAAATTCATGAAAACATGTCGTATATGATTTCTACAAAATTACAAAGTATGGGTTTTGGCCTGATGGCCTTATACGTGATATTTTATGTATTGATCATATATTATCCCTAAATTTTTCACTCGTATATTGTTATGCATTTGATACGAAGAGACCAAAGTTTAAATAAACGGATTCGGTGTTATAACGAATCCGTATTGACAATTTTCATGTATTATTTTCAAAACCTTCATGAACATCAAAGTCAGTGAAATTCACATGCCTTAAATCTGTTATTAAGTGTTTAAATTGGTTATTGTCAGTATATAAATGTTGGGTTATGTTTCTACATGAATTATTAACATGTGGGTATGTTAATTTAGTGTCCTTTTCATTGAACTCGTGTTTTCTTGCGAATCGAAATCGAAGTTCTGAGTCTCGGCCGCTACCTTTCAACTCTAGAAACGAAGTCCATAGTCATGGCAATCCTGCCATATGCCATATACCATGACTCGAAATAAGCATGCCATATGCAGCAGCCATGACATCAAGCCAAGTGTCCTACCATGATGCCATCAACAAGAACGCCAAGATCATATATATAAATGAAATATGCAATACACTCTCTAGAAAGTTTAGAAATGAGCTTCTTAAAATGTTTAAGTCTAACAATGTGTTAGTGAATTAATGTAATGAACATGTAAACATGTTAGAACTATAATGTGATGATAAAATAGTTGTTTAACATGTAAATAATATAATTGCATGTGGATTGAATTATTTAATACATAATTAAATTATTATTCATGAAGTGTTATTATGTGACAATAAATATGATAATTTGACTAAGTATAGTTAATTATCAAAGTAGACAAAGAGAATGAGTTTTGATGATTAGTTAAGTTATAATTAACTGGTATTGTGAATGTGAATGGTATGTATGATTTAATTCAAAGAACGTGCTTAGTTAAAGTGTAATCTACGCACGAGGCAAGTTTCCTAACCCTACTTGTCATTATTGTTCAAGTTTATTATTTACCTCGAGTAATTATCATTACTATTATTCAAGTTCGAATTATTATATTAAAGATTGATTATCTTTTCAAAGTATGATTCAGTTATACAATAATTGTTCTATTGTATACTTCTTGATATTATTATTCAAATTGAATATCATTATTGTTGAACCTTATTAGACTAGTGAACTTTATTGATTCAACTAGTCCTTAGTTGATGAACGTTCTAAATTTCAGAACCCTTATTGAATTATCCAAACTAAACTTCCTTTGAAAAGGACTCGAATGTCAAACCGAGATGAACAACCTCGAAAGGGATTTACTTATCGTTAAGCGTTAAGATATTGTGCACAAAGATGGTACTAAGGGGTTGATCCCCCAAGTACGAGTAGAAAGGTCCATAGTCTTTTGACTGTTAAAGGTTTCAAGTATAACCCTTGATAACCTAGGACATAGTTCAAGGTCGTATGACCCTCAGAATTCTTTTGATTCTTGTTATTCATTCTTGATTCAAAAATTGAGCTTTTATTCAGATGTCTTTGATTTATCGTATGTTATTATACTATTATTTCATTATTATACATGTGGGCAATAGTGCTCACTCTTGCTTAATAATAACATTGCAGTTAAGAACGAAAGAACTGATGAACCTTCCACTATTAAGGGCAAGGGCAAAGTTAGCAAGTGATGAAGACTTGTTATTTTATTAGTTGATGTATTTATGTTTAAGACTTGAATTAATGATGTTGTTTAAGACTTATTATTTATATTTCCGCACAGATGTTTAAGGTTAGTTCAACCTGGGATGATGTTTATTATTCAGATGTTGTAACCCCATAAGGGGAAGATTTTATTTCTATCTATTGCATGGTTTGCATTTATTATGGGTAGATAGTTAGATGATATTTGTACAGTGAACACCAAATCCCGTGGAATTGAAGTACTCAAATTTGGGGGTGTCACAAGTTGGTATCAAAGCTGTAGGTTATGAACCTTAGGTGGGGGAACAACCTTAGGTAGTATCCTTATAGAAAGAAGATAGTAATGGAAAACTCTTATCAAGTTATAAGAAATGAATTTCTATAATTCATTGAAGATAATAAAATACTTTATGTGTTTATGTGTTAAAGTATGCATTAGATAGTACAACTTAGTAACTAAAACTTAAAATTTTGTTGTCAGGATGTCGAATGTTGGAGAAGCTAGACAAGCTGGGGAGGAAGAACCCCGTGTACCTATAGTACCTACAGAGGAGGAACACCGAGACATCCATGTTATTAGGGAACAGCTGGTACAGAGGGAGTCATCTCCATTGATCACCGTTGTTGGTCAGGAGCATGAACCTGAGACTGATCCTGAGGAGGATCCTGAGGAGGAATTTGATGAGGAAGAGGAAGAAGAGGAGTTACCACGGTACTACGTTGATGCTGAGATGTATGACATGTTATACGACCATAACGTGGAGTTATGAGAGGAGGTCCAGGATTTGACTAAGCGAGCGGTTATTCAGCATATTACTCTAGGGGAGAAGGAGAGGGAGATTTCGACTCTTCACTCTCGACTGGCAAATGTAGAATGGGATTTGGTCCATGAGAAGGGTCAAACTGAAGATAAGACCGAGGAGATAGAAAAGTTGAAGAAGGAACTGAAGGAAACCTCCGAAAGACTGAACATAGCAGAAGAGGGATGGGTAAGAGAATCATGTTGAGTTGATCGTGCAGAAGATGATAGTCGTGCAAAGAAGGCAAAGCTTGAAGAGACATACACTACACTTAATCATGCAATGGATGAGGCCCAAGATCGAGTTTTGAGGTACCCCATTCAGTTCGAAGGACTTCCATCGTATATGCTGGATCGCAGGACGATGTCTCGTATCATGAATGAGGAGCGTGGCAAGGCTATTCAGCACCTTGATAGACAGGAATAGAATCTGTTTAACTATGTGAAAGACTTAGTTTTAATATGTAAATTTCGATGTGGTTATGAACGAAGGAATATGTTAATATTTTAAATCCTGTGAATTCTTTATTCCAGGATAGTTGATGTAAATAGCAGTTATGCTATCGTTTAATGTTACAACTTTTAGTTTGAATGAATATATATATCAAGTTGTTTGAGATAATGTGTTTAGTGACATGTTAAATTGTTGAGTAATGCCTTAACTATTTAGAGAAATAAATAAATTTCTAATAAGCGTTTATTTAACAGAAATATGCCGCCAAGGAGAAGACAACAACGTCAACTGGCTCAGGAAGAGTTAACCAATAATAACAATAATGCCAATGCTAATCTCGTGCAGCAGTTGGTTAACATACTGACTGGAGCCATGAATAACCAACTGCAAGCTCCACCAATCACAACGTTTAAAGATTTCAAGGCGGTGGGACCGCCAGAGTTCAAGGGTTCCAGGAACCCGATTGATAAGTGGATTTTATATACACGAATCAATATTCATTTCAAGTTTAAATTCGTAGTTATTTTCATGTTTTATGTTCATTTTTACTCGTTTCATGATATTTTATGTGTAGGGTGGTCATGGATGCAATTGGTGAGGAAAGGTTGTCTTTTTGGAGCAAAAGTGAAAAAAGTTGGAGCTTAAAATATTTGAAGTTAGTGGCTATGCCGCTTGGCGAACTTTGTTTGTCTTGTACCCCGTAGAGACGAGGATCCCGCTTCTCTGCAAATTGTCCCTGTTTGGTTTCGACTTCTGTTGGGGCTCGGTTTGTTGGGCTTGGCTGGTGCATTTGGTCTCTAATAAAAGAAGAATTCGTCCAGAACAGAGGAGAGCTTGCTATTACGTAGAAAAACAACGATCATACAACACAAAGATAAGAATTCAAGAGCGATTTCAAGGATTGAAGAGCAACGTTGGAGGAGTAATTTTCAGAGATTATCACGACGGTTGCGAATCAAGGCAACGTGAAGGGGTTTTCTTTATTCTTCTTCTCCTTAGTCTTATTTGTAATTGGGATGATGTTTTCCATAAATTATTCAGTTTTTAATTCATTTGTTATGAACTAATTTATTTATTAGACTTGTGATGGATCTTTGGGCGTAACGATGATTCTATAACTTTGATTTCCAGTTCAATAGGATATTTTTAGTTTATCTATGTTAATTTGTGCGTGAATTTATGAATTGCCTGATCAACAATTCTTTGTCGATTTGAAAGGAATCGAGAGAGGATATTCGAATCTAGATCTAGTTAATATAGCATGTGTCATGAATTTTGTCGATAGCAAATTTGTGATTATTGTTAAGGTAGAGATACGCTTGACATCGCATGTGATCGTATAGAGAGCTTAAACTTCAACCTTTTTATTGTAGTTCACATAGAGATATAATGAGTTGGTTAATTTAGGTGTTTAACGGATTTCTATCTTAATTGTGGATTGATGTTAATATGGTATTAGTGCATTGAGAGGTGGCTTTTACTATGTTCGTGTTCTTGATTAATAAACTGGAATATTGAATTGAGTTGGAATAAAGGTTTGAAAATCAAAGTGAAGCTTAGGGTGAAATCATAAGTCTAATTCTCCAATTATTGTTTGAAATTCCCGATTTCGTTATTGGTAACTGTTTTATGATAGTTAATTTCTTTATTAATTTAGTTTTTTTTATATAATTTAAAACTATTGAATTGATTAGTTTAATAAAATTAGGGTAATACAAAATTGATACTTGTGAAGTTAAGATTCTTGATATTTTGTCCTCGTGGGAACGATACTCTACTCACTACTATATTACTTGACCACGTGCACTTGCGTGTTTTTAAGCGTATTGATTTTCACCAACAAGTTTTTGGCGCCGTTGCCGGGGACAATTTAGCTGAGATTTTAATATTTGTTTTTACAATATCAGTTTAATTAGTCCAGTTTTACTTAAACATTTTTATTTTTGTTTTCTCTATTTCAGGTTTTCGACATTGGTTTATGCAAACACGATCTAAACATCCAGACTTGCTACCTTTTGAGGACGACATTGACAGACGATTTCAAAAGTTGAGTAAGTGGATTGAGGAAACGAGGAACGAATTTGAAAATTCTGATAAGGAAGAAACGATGGCTGCCGAAGACCATAAAGCGTTGAGGGATTTTGCCACACCTAGGGTGACTGATCTGCAGTCAAGCATTATTAGGCCTGCAATAGCTGCGAACACTTTTGAAATAAAGCTTGGGACCATTCATATGATGCAGAACTCATGTCAGATTGGGGGAATGGCAAACGATGATCCGAATGAGCATTTGATTAGTTTTCTAGAGATGTGCGACACGTTCAAGTACAATGGGGTGTCGGATGAGGCAGTGAGACTTCGCTTGTTCTCATTCACTTTACGGGACAAGGTGAAGAGTTGGTTACATTCTTTATCGCCGGGTTAGATCACTACGTGGGAGGATTTGGCTCAAAAATTTCTTGCCAAATTTTTCCCACCAAAAAAAGATCATGAAAATGAGGAATGACATCACAATGTTTGAGCAGCAGAATGGAGAGTCACTGTATGAGGCATGGGAGAGATACAAGGAATTACTCAGAAAGTGCCCACATCATGGATTGCCCAAATGGTTACAAATGAACACCTTCTATAATGGGCTACATGGAAATGTCAGAACTAGCATTGATGTGGCATCGGGCGGTGCATTCATGGCTAAGAGTTACGAGGAAGCCTACAATTTGATAGAAACAATGTCGGCAAATAACTACCAGTGGCCCACAGCAAGAATGACACAGGCAAAGGCGGCTGGGATCTTATAATTAGATGGAGTAACAGCTATACAAGTAACTCTTTCTGCACTTTCCATGAAGTTTGATACGATGAATGAGAGGGTGAATACGATAGTAGGGGCTCAAGTTCAACAAGTTCAGCAGGTTATGGTAGTATGTGAATTGTGTGCGGGTGATCATCCGACAGAGCAGTGTGCAATAAATCCAGCATCCGTTCAGTTCATAGGCAACTACAACAAAATTCCGCAAAATACCTACCAAAACACCTATAACCAGGAGAATAGGAACCACCCAAACCTCTCATGGAGCAATAATCAGCAAACTCAAGCTCCACGACCATCATATCCCCCTAGTTTCCATAGTCATCCACAACAGATTCAACAGCAGGACAGGAAATCTGATGGGGAGGAATCATGGGCAAGGTACATGACTAGCAACGATTTGGCTATGAAGAATCAAGCTATTGCTATCAAAAATATAGAGAATCAGATAGGTTAAATTGCATTGGCATTGAATAATAGACCACAAGGAACATTACCTAGCGACACCGAAAGAAATCCGAAGGGTAATCATGAGCAATGTCAAGCAGTTATGTTGAGAAGAGGAAAACACATCGGTGGGAATAGTGCAGAAAATTCAGCAACACCGGATGAAAAGGTCGACGACAGTAACGCAGTGGAGGGGAACAAGACCGAGGAACCAAAGTTAAACAGTGAGCCGATTGTTTTTCCTCCACCGTCGTTTCAGCAGAGGGTCCAAAAACAGAAATCAGATAAGCAGTTCGCAAAAATTTTTAGATGTGTTCAAGAAACTCCAGATTAACATCCTATTCGCAGAGGCCCTGGAGAAAATTCTGAGTTATGCGAAGTTTATGAAAGGAATTCTGTCAAGGAAGAAGAAATGGGAAGACTTCAAAACAGTGGCACTAACAGAGGAGTGTAGTGCAGTGTTACAGAAAAAGCTTCCACCAAAACTCAAAGACCCGGGGAGCTTTACTATCCCGTGCACGATCGTGAAGATGTCTTTTAACAAGTGCTTATGTGATTTGGGGGCGAGTATAAACCTGATGCCATTATCAATATATTCAGAATTGGGTTTGCCCACGCCAAAGCCTATGAATATTTCATTGCAGTTGGCGGATAGGTCAGTCACATATCCGAGAGGCATTGTAGAGGACATTTTGGTAAAAGTGGATAAGTTTATATTCCCTACGGACTTTATCATACTGGATTTTGATGAAGATAAGAACATCCCGATCATCCTAGGGAGACCTTTCTTGGCCACGGGAAGGACACTCATAGACGTGCAAAAAGGAGAACTTACAATGAGGGTCCAAGATCAAGAAGTAAAATTCAATGTGTTCAAGGCCATGAAATATCCCATGGATGGGCAAGAGTTTGATCAACGATCCGTTAGAAATAACTTTACTGGGGGTGAGGAAAATGATGACCCGGAATTTGTGGACTTATTACAGATGCTAGACACGTTGCCACGAGTTAGCCGATTCAGAGCACCGGTTGAACCTTTGCACACCGAGGAGACAGTTGCAGAAAAATTAAAACCATCATTGGAGGAGCCACTGACATTGGAACTTAAGCCACACCCTAAACATCTCAGGTATGCATATTTAGGCAATTTAAATTCTTTACCTGTAATTATTTCTGCTGCACTTAACGAATTGCAAGAAGAAAAGTTGCTGAGGGTGCTTAGGGATCACAAATCAGCGATTGGATGGACGATTGTGGATATAAAAGGCATTAGCCCATCATTTTTCATGCACAAGATTCTGATGGAGGATGATGCAAGTCCATTGGTGGAGCATCAACGTCGACTTAACCCAATCATGAAGGAAGTGGTCAAGAAGGAAATTCTAAAATTATTGGATGTCGGTGTCATATATCCAATTTTCGACAGTAAATGGGTAAGTCCGATTCATTGTGTGCCTAAGAAAGGGGGAATAACGGTAATTCAGAATGAGGACAACGAGTTAATTCCAACAAGGACAGTAACAGGTTGGAGGGTGTGCATTGATTATAGGAGATTGAATAAGGTAACCCGGAAGGATTATTTCCCGCTACCTTTTATCGATCAAATGTTAGACAGGTTAGCGGGACATGAGTTTTACTGCTTATTGGATGGATATTCGGGATATAATCAGATTGTTATCGCTCCTAAGGATCAAGAAAAGACAACATTCACTTGCCCTTACGGCACCTTTGCATTCAGGAGGATGTCATTCGGACTGTGCAATGCACCTGCAACTTTCCAGAGGTGTATGATGGCTATTTTTTCGGATATGGTGGAGAAGAACGTTAAAGTCTTCATGGACAATTTCTCGGTCTATGGAAACAATTTTGACACTTGCTTAGAGAATCTGGTCATGGTATTGCAGCGGTGTAAGGATACAAACCTCATACTGAATTGGGAAAAATGCCACTTCATGGTTGAAGAGGGCATAATTTTGGGACATAAGGTGTCGGCTCAAGGATTGGAGGTAGACAAGGCAAAGTTGGACACGATCGAGAAACTACCTCCACCGAGCTCAGTTAAGGGTATTCGCAGTTTTCTGGGGCATGCTAGGTTCTACAGGAGATTCATAAAAGACTTCTCTAAGATTGCAAAACCTCTATGCAGTCTTTTAGAGAAGGATGCCACTTTCAGCTTTACTGCGGAATGTAAGTTCGCGTTTGACCTATTGAAGAAGAAATTAACTACAGCCCCCGTGATAGTCGCACCGGACTGGAAAATGCCATTCGAACTTATGTGTGATGCGAACGACTATGTGGTTGGGGCTGTTTTGGGCCAAAGATGAGACAAGGTGTTTCATGCCATATACTATGCAAGCAAAACACTCACAGAGACTCAAATGAACTACACTACTACGGAAAAGGAATTGCTTGCAGTGGTATACGCGTTCAATAAATTCCGGGCATACTTGATCGGGACTAAGGTAATAGTCTACACGGACCATTCGGTGATTCGGTACTTAATAGCGAAAAAAGATGTTAAGCCACGCCTTATCCGATGGATTCTCCTACTTCAAGAGTTTGATTTAGAAATTAAAGATAGAAAGGGAACAGAGAATCAAGTTGTCGATCATTTATCAAGACTAGAAAATCCGGAGAAAAAGGATGAAGATAGATGCGTGATCAACGAGACATTCTGGATGAAGCGCTTATTTGGGTTGAATCACGAAATTTAGTAGTATCGCGGACTTAGCGAATTATGTAGTAAGCAAGATTCTTCTCCCGGATCTTACACGACAACAGAAAAAGAAGTTTCTTCACGACGTCAAGTGGTACATGTGGGATGAGTCGTATTTATTTAAATAATTCGCCGATAAGATGATTCGACGATGTATCCCATACAGTGAAGTCCACAACATATTACAAGAATGCCACTCATCGGTATACGGTGGACATTACGGGAGTGAGCGCACCACGGCAAAAGTGCTTCAGTCTGGGTTTTATTGGCCTACAGTGTTCAAAGACGCCCACCAATTTGTGAAAACATGTGATTAATGTCAAAGGGTGGGAAATATATCGAAACGACATGAGATGCCCCTACAAACAATTCTTGAAGTGGAAATCTTTGATGTTATGGGGCATCGATTTCATGAGACCATTCTCGTCGTCTTTGAGCAATCAGTATATTCTGCTCGCGGTGGATTACGTCTCGAAATGGGTTGAAGCTGCAGCATTACCATCTAATGATGCCAAGGTGGTCCTCAAGTTTCTGCAGAAAAACATTTTCACGAGGTTTGGCACGCCAAGAGCAATAATCAGTGATGAAGGCAGTCACTTCTGCAATAAGTCATTTACAACTCTTTTGGCTAAGTATGGGGTCAATCACAAGGTGGCTATAGCATATCACCCTCAGACTAATGGGCAAGCCGAGGTATCGAACAGAGAAGTTAAGAGGGTATTGGAGAAAGTCGTAAATCTGAGTCGGAAAGATTGGTCACTTCGATTGGAAGACGCATTATGGGCGTACCGAACTGCATACAAAACGCCAATCAGGATGTCACCTTATCAATTCTTGTACGGAAAGGCATGTCACTTACCGGTGGAGCTACAACACAAGGCTTACTGGGCCATACAGAAATTGAATTTTGATCAAGCCGCAGTAGGAGAAAAGAGGCTACTCCAACTAAATGAGCTTGACAAATTCCGCCTCCAAGCCTACGAGAATGCCAAGCTATACAAAGAAAAAGTTAAAAGATGGCACGACCAGAAAATTGTGCAATGAACATTCGAGCCGGGTCAAGCAGTTGTCTTGTTCAATTCCCAGCTGTGTTTGTTCCCCGGAAAGCTTAAGTCGAGATGGTTGGGACCATTAACAATAAAACGAGTATTTATTCATGGCGCCGTTGAACTCTACAGTCGAAATCCGTTAAAAACGTTCAAGGTCAATGGTCAACGGATAAAACACTACTGGGGTGGCGAGTCGAACTGGGACGCCGACAACATCACCCTCGCCGATACACAGTAAAACAGGGAGTAGTCAGGCTGAACGACTTAAAATCAAGCGCTAATTGGGAGGTAACCCAACCTTTCTTTATTTTTCATAGTTCATGTTTAATTTGTTAGGATATAGTTTATGAAGCAGTAGTTAGGACTTGTCAATTATAAGTTTTGCTGAAAATCTCTAAAAAGTACTAAATATCTCATTGAAACTACAAGTTGTCATTAATCTAATGTATTGCATGTTTTTGGTTTCAGGAGAGGTCCAACGTGAGTTAGAGCAACAATGCCTACGAAATGGAGGAAAATCGGAAAATTTTGTATCTCAAAAAATTTTGACCAAAAATTTTTATGATGGATAACCCACGGGCAAGTGACCTTTTTGACTTTTAGCACCACGGGCGAAGGGGTCCCTAATCCTAAATGCACTTGTTCATTTAAACCGCACGTCCTAGCCTTAGTCCCTACACAAATACACTCGCCCACTCCTTCTTGTGCTCTCTCTCTCCCTCAACATCACTCCCTTGCTTCCATATCAACCCACTACTACCCATTACCTACATCACAACCCTCATCCCCACTACTAATTCTCATGATCTCCACTACCCAAAC